>CM024578.1:31192662-31374996 GCA_014182395.1 Eucalyptus sp. ANBG9806169
ACTAATTGTTTTTCCCTAACAAATCTCCTTAATAAAGCTGCAACCACTTCATTCTGCACTTGAGAGGTTTAAGAAATTTCATTATAAACTAAATCAAGAATAGTACCTTAAACCTCAACAAGTTTAGTCTATGGTACAGGAGATTCCATAATTATCTGTATAGATAAAGACAAAAACACAGTAACCCCCATCATACTATTATCTTTAATAGTTTTGAGAGCAGCTATCATCTACAATTACGTCGATCTTAAGAAATTTTAGAGTATGTGATTCCATAATTCTTGTATCTTCTTTAGGGTCATAAGATCAATACCCCTTTAACAATCTGGATAAGATACAAAATAATACCGAGTGGATCTGAATTACAATACACTTAAAATTGGATTAGATAATCTCACTTCTGCATGACACCCCTAAATTTAATATGATTCAAGTAATCTATGCCCAATCTATAACTCAAAAGAAGTTTATAAAACAACTTTGATAAGGACACTTTTTGTATGTGAAAAAGTTGCCTTCATAATATCAACCCATAGAAGACTGGATAAATTAGTTTTACTCATCATACTCATCACTATGTTCATTATGATGATTCATGCCTTTAGCCAAATCTTCTTGTCAGGATTTTCAAGCATAGTAATTAAATTACCACCTTAGAATTTATCAAGTATTTGACAAATGACCCTTTAATTTAAATACTCACTTGTCACAACTAAGCTATTAGTAAAACTAAGTAGATTTTGAAAAATCTCAGGGCGTGAACAAGTTTTCTGTTATCAATGGAGTTTGAATAACCTTATATACAAAAAGCCTATCCCTTTTCAGGGTATGCTTATTTATTTTATGATATTTATGATCAATCTTTTAGAATCAAACCATCTTATTTTGACACTCTGTTTGCAATCTCCATCTAGGGGTCGTTGCAAGAAGAGAACTATATGGCATTTGGTGATGAAATTTGGATAGGATGGATCCTCGTAAAAAAATTGGACAACTACACCGGACCAAGGAAATTGGGCATACCTGGATTGCACAAATAAAATAAAATAAAAGATATTAGTAATGAATTGCTCCTTTTCGATCTGAGCTGTGCCGCCATAAATATTTTTGGCGTCGCCGCTTTTGACCACTGGGTTATGGTTACTGCTCTCAAGAGACCACCCCAGTTGCGACTCTCAGAAAACATCGTCAAGGGACTCTCTCTCTCTCTCTCTCTCTCTAGATTTGAGGTCGTGCGATCACCGCGGTGTCGCACTCCCAAGGTGGCAACAGGAACCACCGTGGTATATGGTCGTCTGCGTCACCATTCTCTTCTCATTTTCTTTTTCTCTATTGCTAGCCAGCTCTCTTTCTCTATTGGTTTAGTTTCTTTCTTCAAGTACTTTCTCTCTTTCTTTTTTCTTTTAACTCGAAATCCTTCCATTGAGTTTTGAGTTCTCTTTATTGTGACAGAGAGATCAGATCATCTTCAAAATCAGCTGATTTAAATAGTGCTGTTTGAGACAGACACCCAAGTAAAATGAAAGAACATACCAACAAGTTTCTGCACCAAATGTGATGGATTAGCATTAGAAATGCATCCTTGCCCATCCTTCCTGCCATCGCCATGATAACCCTTTGGGCATGAACAATTATAACTCCCATCAAAGTTATGGCAAATTCCGTTGCACTGGTTCTCATTTGGATCAGCACATTCATCAATATCTATAAAGAAACACACACATCCAAAGTGATGAACTTAAGAAGAATTGGAAAGAAATGGAAAGGACAGCAATAAGTTATGTTTAATCTTCTCGGGTGAGATCGGTAGTAAGGACAAAGTAAAGAATGTCAACGCAAAAATACCTTGACAACCATTCGAGAGATATGGATTGCCGTGGAAACCGTCTAAACAAGTACACTTGTACCCCAATCCATTTTCAACATCGGTACAATGGGTGTTTTCGGTGCACATGTAGTTCCCGCGGTTCTTTGCAACCTCACATTTTTCATCCCCTATTGCCCAGTTGAGAACAATTGGCACCTCCTCAAATTCAAGTCCCCGAAGATCACGAGAACTGAAGTTGTAGAAACCACTCGCTGCAACGAAAGCATAGCTGCAAGGGTTGAAACCCAGGATTTCTGCATGCTTTGTATGGCTATCTAAGGAGATATTGTAGCCAAATGAGTTGCTAGGTAAGCTCGTCTCGCAGCAACCGACACCCGAGCACGAGCCGTTAGTCACTTCAGAAATGTCATTGCATGTTGACATACATCCAAAGGCGAAATTACCCTCGGAGTCCAAGAAGGACGCAACCGTATCGCAACCGATAGCAGTGAACTTGTTCTTGGTGTTGGGTATAGGGAATTCAGCAAGGGTGAGCGTGGGATAGTTGCTTAAATGAGCATCATACCCCGTATAGTTATAGCAGTCTTGGGCAATATACATGGTTACCCATATCTCATGATCTTCAAGAGAAAGATTGAGTATTCGAAAGTTCTTACCTCTATCACCCATATAAGGCGTAGGAGAGTCAGTAGAGTTGTCATCACAATCGACCATAAATGAAGGAGAATGGATACGACAGTGATCCCCGCTGTCTTTCGCTCCGAAGGGGTACGGAATCGAGAGGTTTCCGCAAGTACTTCGGCATCCGGGCTTCGTAATTGAATCGTCAGCTTCTGCTATGTGGATGTGGTATGCACCCAATGCGATTGTCCCAAGCACCACAACCTGCGAGAGAAGCTCATGGATGAACATTGTTCTTTAACTCTTCAAATATCTTTTGATAAATTAACTTGATGGGATCGAGGGCATACACATAAATAGAAGAGGAGTAATTGTAGTTGTGGTTACCCAAACAAGAAGTCCAAAGACCTGGTCCACGTTGCAATAAATGTTGTGATCGACTAGACTAAGATAGGTCGCTTTTAATTTCCAAATGCATGATTTGAGAGTACTTACACTAACAAAGGTCATTCCGCCCATCAACGAGGGCCAGAAATATGCTTTAAAAAAATTTATTAACAAGATGTCCCCTTCTCAAATTATATGATACCGCATCTTGAAAGAGTCTATAACACGGGTGATGTGATATTGTGGACCAATCGCATTGTCCGTATGATATGTATTTGTGTTGACCAATTTGCATTTGAAAGTCAAACTAAACTATCCCATTTTAGTTTTTCAATTAAGAAAAAGTGGTCGTGGTTGTGTTTGTCCAAATGAGAAGTCCAAACGCCTGGTTCACGTTGCAATAAATATTAACTAGACTAAGATAGGTCGCTTTCCCTGATGATTTGATGGTACTTAGGCTAAGAAAGGTCATTCCGCCCAACGGGGATGGGGCAAAATGTGCCTGAAAATTTTATTAACAAGGTGTCTTCGCTTCTCAAATCATGCGACACTTCCTCGGCTCAAAAGAGCCTCTTATCACATGACCAATGTGGCATTATGAATATGGATGACCCCGACTGGCCGACCTGCCCAAGCAAGAAACTATTGATTCGGGTAAGTTTGGATTTGGATTTGAAAATCAAACAACGCCAACCAACCCAAATATAGAAGATGAATTAGAACAAAATCCGTGGTGTTTAGGTCCGATCATTGCTAAGTGCAAGGATTTCGGGATCCGAAATTGATTTTGAGAGTCTTCTCAAATGCGCCCGTAAATTTCACGTAAATGCTTAGCCAGTGCGGTCGGTGTCCTAGGCAATTTCTCATATACGACAATATGTCTCATCAGGAGTTAATTGCCCACCAACTCTGGGCGCATCGTTGGTAGAGAGCACAAGTGAGGGGAGGTCCTTTCATTATCCTGCCAAGACTTGAAAAAGTCAAGCAAGTACGAAGCGTATGCAGTGGGAGATCACAACCCTAAGACAGGAGAGTGCGAAGGAATAAAAATCAACAAGAGCAGTCTCGTTTGAGCTGGTGATTGCGTGCACGAGATGTGTTCCATGGTGATTGGGTTTGTGCTCCTATGAGTGTGATATTTCTGTTGCCTTCTGAATAGATAAGGTGTATCTTAAGAGTCATATTAATCAACTAGTTTCAAAGAAGTAAAGATCAAACAATTTCCATCATCTTGTGTTACGAAAATATAAATTTCTAGATAAGATTCCATTATAGACTTTTAAATTAAGACAAGATCCGCCGAACATAGGATTCTTCTTCTTCTTCTTTTTTATATGTATTTTGGTTGGTGGGCTAGGATTTCTAATTAAAAATATGGAATGTGGTCGATATGTATTTGTGGATAATTATCATCCCAAGGAATTTATTTTCCCTTTCATCTGGTGACCGTGCTGTATATTTTTTGCTTCATTTTCATAATTTCAGGGAAAATTCTTAGTGCAAATGCCACATATTACATGTGTATTATACACTTATTTAACTCTATATATTGTTGGAGGCTAGCAATATCACCTAGAAGGGGTGAATGGGTGATTTTAACAATTATTGATAATTTAATGTAGGAGTAAAAATAGTCAAGTTGTGTATTATCAGACTCAACTGAAAGATGAGTTTAAATATCGACAGTAATATGATAATATTTACTAGTGCACAAAGGATTGCGGTTGATCTGTATTTGCGAAGAATTATCATCGCCAAGAATTTTATTTTTCCTTTTTCTTTTTCAGGTCAAGCAACTGTAGTCATTGGCTTGATTCAAGATGTGGACTTAACATCAGCTGGTCCTAGAGGCTTGCATGAGACAATTCCACGACGGTTCCTCGTACGTCGAAGTGTTTGTGCAGTGTGGGGCAGCGCCCGTTTAAATTTTCCAATTGCATGATTTATTTGACATATATATGTTGAATCTTTCCTCGCTACTCATTGAGAAAAACAAGCCATTAACGGCTAGAGACTGGTGCACAATTGTCACGAAAGAGTTGCTCTTACTTTCCAAATAATCACTTAAAGGAATTTTAGGATTGTGGAGTTCTAGGGAAATGTCTGTCCCTCCATGTAAAAGGAAGAGAGAAAAACTCTATTTATTGTTGGAGGCTAGCAATATCACTTAGAAGGGGTGAATGGGTGATTTTAACAATTATTGATAATTTAATGCGGGAGTAAAAATAGTCAAGTTGTGTATTATCAGACTCAACTGAAATATGAGTTTAAATATTGATAGTAATATGATAATATTTACCGGTGCACAATTGATCTATATTTGTGAAGAATTATCATCGCCAAGAATTTTATTTTTCCTTTTTCTTTTTCAGGTCAAGCAACTGTAGTCATTGGCTTGATTCAAGCTGTGGAGTTAACATCCGCTGGTCTTGGAGGCTTGCATGAGACGATTCCACGATGGTTCCTCGTGTGTCGAAGTCTTTGTGCGGTGTGGGGCAGTGCCCATTTAAATTTTCCAAATGCATGATTTATTTGACATATATATATGTTGAATATTTCCTCGCTACTCATCGAGAAAAACAAGCCATTAACGGCCAGAGACTGGTACACAATTGTCACGGAAGAGCTGCTCTTACTTTTCAAATAATCACTTAAAGGAATCTTAGGATTGTGGAGTTCTAGGGAAATGTCTGCCCCTCCGTGTGAAAGGAAGGAGAGAAAAAGTCTTGGTCTTCTCCTTTCCCAATCGATTTTTGATACTTTGGTACATTGGGGATGTTACATCTGTGCATGGCAAATTTGTCTTTTTCTTTGTTGGTAAAAGGCAAATTTGTCTTTTGGGGGCGTTGATTAATGCAAAAATTGAAAGTTGAAAACGAAAGGAGAAGACCTAAGAAGCACCCATCTTTATTGGTTGAATAAGAGGTGAATCCTTGCCGCGAAGAAAAGTAGTCATACCCACAAGGATTCCTCAATTTCGGGGGGAATGATGACCTCCGCCGGTTGAAAGAGAGAGGTTAGGTCTTCTCCTTTCGTTTTCAACTTTCAATTTTTGCATTAATCAACGCCCCAAAAGACAAATTTGCCTTTTACCAACAAAGAGGACAAATTTGCCATGCACAAACGTAACATCCCCAATGTACCAAAGCATCAAAAATCGATTGGGAAAGAAGAAGACCAAGACTTTTTCTCTCCTTCCTTTCACACGGAGGGGCAGACATTTCCCTAGAACTCCACAATCCTAAGATTCCTTTCGGTGATTATTTGGAAAGTAAGAGCAGCTCTTCCGTGACAATTGTGCACCAGTCTCTGGCCGTTAATGGCTTGTTTTTCTCGATGAGTAGTGAGGAAAGATTCAACATATATATGTCAAATAAATCATGCATTTGGAAAATTTAAACGGGCACTGCCCCACACTGCACAAAGACTTTGACGCACAAGGAACCGTCATGGAATCGTCTCATGCAAGCCTCCAGGACTAGTTGATGTTAACTTCACAGCTTGAATCAAGCCAATGACTACAGTTGCTTGACCTGAAAAAGAAAAAGGAAAAATAAAATTCTTGGCGATGATAATTCTTCGCAAATATAGGTCAACCGCAATCCTTTGCGCACCGGTAAATATTATCATATTACTATCAATATTTAAACTCATATTTTAGTTGAGTCTGATAATACACAACTTGACTATTTTTACTCCCGCATTAAATTATCAATAATTGTTAAAATCACCCATTCACCCCCTTCTAGGTGATATTGCTAGCCTCCAACAATAAATAGAGTTTTTCTCTCTTCCTTTTACACAGAGGGACAAACATTTCCCTAGAACTCCACAATCCTAAGATTCCTTTCAGTGATTATTTGGAAAGTAAGAGCAGCTCTTTCGTGACAATTGTGCACTAGTCTCTGGCCGTTAATGGCTTGTTTTTCTCAATGAGTAGCGAGGAAAGATTCAACATATATATGTCAAATAAATCATGTATTAGGAAAATTTAAACGAGCATTGCCCCCACACTGCACAAAGACTTTGACGCACGAGGAACCGTCGTGGAATCGTCTCATGCAAGCCTCTAGGACCAGCTGATGTTAAGTCCACAGCTTGAATCAAGCCAATGACTACAGTTGCTTGACTTAAAAAAGAAAAAGGAAAAATAAAATTCTTGGCTATGATAATTCTTCGCAAATACAAATCAACCTCAATCCTTTGCGCACCGGTAAATATTATCATATTACTATCGATATTTAAACTCATATTTCAGTTGAGTTTGATAATACACAACTTGACTATTTTTACTCATGCATTAAATTATCAATAATTATTAAAATTACCCATTCACCCCCTTCTAGGTGATATTGCTAGCCTCCAACAATAAATAGAGTTTTTCTCTCCTTCCTTTTACACGGAGGGACATAATTTCCCTAGAACTCCACAATCCTAAGATTCCTTTCAGTGATTATTTGGAAAGTAAGAGCAGCTCTTCCGTGACAATTGTGTACCAGTCTTTGGCCGTTAATGGCTTGTTTTTCTCGATGAGTAGCAAGGAAATATTCAACATATATATGTCAAATAAATCATGCATTTGGAAAATTTAAATGGGCACTGCCCCACACCGCACAAAGACTTTGACGCACAAGGAACCATCATGGAATCGTTTCATGCAAGCCTCTAGGACCAGCTGATGTTAACTCCACAACTTGAATCAAGCCAATGACTACAGTTGCTTGACTTGAAAAAGAAAAAAGGAAAAATAAAATTCTTGGCGATGATAATTCTTCGCAAATACAAATCAACAGCAATCATTTGCGCACCAGTAAATATTATCATATTACTGTCAATATTTAAAATCATATTTCAGTTGAGTCTGATAATACACAACTTGACTATTTTTACTCCTGCATTAAATTATCAATAATTGTTAAAATCATCCATTCACCCTCTTCTAGGTGATATTTCTAGCCTCCAACAATAAATAGAGTTTTTCTCTCCTTCCTTTTACATGGAGGGATAGACATTTCCCTAGAACTCCACAATCCTAAGAT
The DNA here is from genome assembly GCA_014182395.1 of Eucalyptus sp. ANBG9806169. NCBI lineage: Eukaryota > Viridiplantae > Streptophyta > Magnoliopsida > Myrtales > Myrtaceae > Eucalyptus > Eucalyptus sp. ANBG9806169. The sequence continues at coordinate 31,200,538 of CM024578.1, forward strand.
TCTTTCAGTGATTATTTGGAAAGTAAGAGTAGCTCTTCCGTGACAATTGCGCACCGGTCTCTGGCCGTTAATGGCTTGTTTTTCTCAATGAGTAGCGAGGAAAGATTCAACATATATATGTCAAATAAATGATTCATTTGGAAAATTTAAACAGGCATTGCCCCACACCACACAAAGAATTTGTCGCATGAGGAACCGTCGTGGAATCGTCTCATGCAAGCCTCTAGGACCAGCTGATGTTAACTCCACAGCTTGAGTCAAGCCAATGACTACAGTTGCTTGACTTGAAATCTCATGATAGTGAAGACATTAGCTCATTTTTGAAATCTCATGACCTTCACCTTCATGTTTAATCGATATGAATTAACCCCTACAATTGAGGAGTTTCGGAAAGTCATTGGGTTAGGCAAAGCTTCTTTAGGTTTTGTCACTCCTCCTATTGGTCAAGATCCAATCTCTCTCCTAAGTCAATTCCTCAATATCCTTATTGACAAAATTATGGCTATTCTTAAAGGAAACTCAAATTTGATGTCTTATACATTCCTTGAACAACACTTCCTTAACCTAGAGTATAAATTTGGGAATCAAATTTCTCGTGTTTTCCTTCTCATATTCTTCGGTTTTGTGGTGTTCCTACATACTTGAAAGGCAATGAATCCTTTAGTCACTCACATTGTCAATCAAGTGTGCGTCTTTAATTGTTTAACACACATGATCCTTGCTAAAACTTTTGTGTCTCTTAACTAATTCAAAACAATTGGCCGAGGAACTCTTAGAGCCCTATTAGTATTTCTCCAAATTTGGCTCTTTTTGCATATCAAAGAATTCGCCCCTCACAGAAAGATTGTCAATGTCATAAAATATCATCATTCTATTCTTAGTTTTACCAAAGAAATGAATTATTTCCATCAGTCTTTCTCTATATGGTTCCATTTCCTCAAAAACCTCACCCCTAGATTAATCAAATGGCATGTTTGTTGGCTTGAGAATCCTGAGGTGTGCCTTGTTAATGGAGTTGACGACCCACTCTCCCTCATGGGCTTGATGGGTTTAACGTCATATTACCTTTAAGGATGCTTTGCCAATATCGCGCGTTTCAAACGATCACCCCATTTTTTAAGCTGGGGTTATATTGTATTGATTATCGCGACGAGGTCATCGAGGGAAACCAAATTAGTCATGTCAAAGCCACAATTCGAGCTACTGTTAGGATCTGGTATTCCCTTTCCTCGCATTATGTGGTCACTGTGAATGAAGCCGACTTGGAAGGAGAGATGAGGACTCATCATGCTATCATTGATTACGTCTACCGTCAAGTAGAACTTGAGCTTGAGATTCAACTGCCTAATATTCCCGAGCCTTAAGGCTTTTGACGAGCTCATATTAAGGAGCATGAAGATGATGCCTTGATTGATGAGGAACCCTTGGCCCATGATAACAAGCATCTCTGCACAATCTCACCCGGTCCTTAGGCTTTTATCAAATATTATTTTCTTGTAAAGGGATTTCCTTTGTGTTTCACTCATTTCCATTGAAATTTCCCTGTATTCATTTCATATTATATGTAAAATCAAACCGCTTTGTAAGATTCAAGGAAGCAAAGTCCCGTTTCCCTTGTAATTGTTCAATGTAAGTAATAGAAATTCATGAAGATTTTCATTTCATGTAATTTTTAGAAAATTGGCATCCGGATTAAATATTTGTCGTCATCATTTTCAATTGTATAATTCCTTTTGAAGAAATTTTGATGAGAGAATGCTATATGATACTGGGATTATATACGCTTCTTATTACTATTTCATCTCAAGAAAATATAAAATTGACTAGGTTTTGCATTTTCTTGATTTCTCCTTACTGGTATTGATTTGATCCATCTTCTTTCAAAGGTATTGAAAGATGGCTGAGAAACAGTCTATTATACGTACTCGCCACCAAGCAAGGATAGAGAATGAAGGTACCCGCAATCGCGTCATTAACATGGAGAACCAAATGGTGCAAATGACGATGCTATTAGCTAATCTCTCTAATCAAGTCAAGAATTTGACATCCGTAACTTCTTTGTTCCTGCTACGAATCCTCCTACCACACCTACTAATGTGTCGATAACTGAACCCGTAAAGAAAGGGCCTGTCGAAGAGGTTCCTACTGCTACCCCGACAGTTATTGATTTAGAGGCTCCATCTAAGGAGACCCCAACTCCATACTTTGATGAAGAAAGTTCAAGATGCCTCGCAAAGATCGAGGAACGCCTTTGCATGCTAGAAGGCTACCAACTTCAGGGGGATAACAAGCTATCGCCCTTCACCAAAGTGAAGGTCCCCGAGTTCTACAATGAGCCGGAGTTCACAAGGAAGTATGATGGCATTAGGTGCCCGAAGACCCATTTGAAGTATTATCTGTGCAAGATGGCCCGTTATTTTGACAATCCTCCGCCCTTGATTAATTTCTTTCAAGATAGCCTAGTTGGTCCTGCGTTGACATGATTTATTGAGTTGGACTTGGAAAAGATCTATATTTGGGAAGATCTTGTCGACGAATTTCTACAACAATGCAAGTTCAATACCCAAATCGCCCCGACTCAAGAGGATCTGGTTCAAGTCAAGAAGAGAAGGACCAAAACGTTCAGAGCCTATACTCAAAAGGGGAGAGCCACCGCGTTTCAAGTGAAACCACCCTTGTTTGAGAAAGAGACTATGAAATTGTTACTTCAAGCCATGCCTCGTAACTTTTTTGAGAAGATGTATAATCATACCTGTATTAACTTTGCCGCATTGGTGGAGTTGGGTGAACACATTGAGGGGATCATGCGAGAAGGAAGGTTAGCTAAGACCATGAATCGTAGGTATGCCCCAAAGAAAGATAAGGAGTCAACCATAGAGATTGCTTATATACAAAACTCTTCATCCTAAAGAGTATACGATCCTCCTGCTTGTAAACCTACTATGGAGGTCGGGAATTCTTCCTAAAATTTTTATCGCAAAGGAAAAGGCCCACAAAGGCAATTTACACCATTGCCTAGACCCATGTCTCAGTTACTTCCAATGCCAATTGAAAGTCATCTCTTGGCAAAAGAAATCCCGAGGGATAATCCTTCAAAGTTCCCTAGGTTCGACCCTAATAAAACTTGCGAGTATCACATGGGAGAGAATGATCACCATGTAGATAACTGCTTTGTACTTTGTTCCAAGATCCAAAACTTGTTGGATAAGAAACTGCTCACCTTTAAGGATTCAATGCCAAATGTTTAACAAAATCTCCTTCCGAAACACACTAAAGACGTCAACATGATTTTTGGGGATGATGACAAGCGTACACTCCTGATGAATATCCAAAAGTTGTAACAAATCACACCCTTTGTTGATCGCCATCTAAAAGGTGACATCACTTGTGATGAGAAGATAACTTGCTTAGCAAAGTTAGCTGAGCTAAGGATCCTTCAATATGAAGATGGTGAGCCCGCTCTGGAAAAGATGTCTCTGATTGAAGTTAATTTGTCTGACGAAGACAATCTCAAAAGTCATAAAAAAGGCTGGGAATCCAAGTCAAGATGACACTTGAAAGAATGATTGTCGAACCTTGAAAGGGAAAGCCCCTATGTACTAAGACTCTGACACTAGAAGTAAGGATGAATATAAAGTTTCCCGCATCAACCGTGAGTTTGTTCGAAAAGCTCACGAAAGTGGTGAAGTTGTTGATATTCTTGGCCAACCAAGTGGCAAGTATGATTTTAGGTGAAGTTCACACCACCACCGAGTTTCTTTATTGACGTAAAGGGTATTGTCCCGAGTGGATGGGATAATGAAGAAGACCTTGCTCTAACTTTGTCAAAAGATAAAGAAGTCCACTCCGATGACAAGGATGAAGATGAATACAAGACTTTTCATTGGGATCGTGAGTAAGGAAGGTCCGTGAGAAGGGTGAAGTAATGGATACCCTAGGGCAACCGAGTGGGAAGCATGATTTTATGGTCAAGTATACACCTCCTCCAAGTTATTTCCAAAACCCCAAAGATATCGTCCCTAGTGGATGGGGAGATGAATTTGAGGATGACCTAGTGGCTATGATCGAGCCCGTTGTAGTTGATCTGACCAAGGAGAGGATCCCTTGTGGAACTAGTGCAACCAACAAGGATACCGTTGAAGTTGGCTCATTAATTACAGCTGCGAGGCCATGATGATCTCAGGCTTGGGTTATAGACATGTTCTTATCCAGTTACCATCACAAGTTGGTGAATGTTCCAAGACCAATGTGCCTCCCACTTATAGCATTAAAGCGGTCCCATGTAATTACGAAGCCAATGAAATTGACTCCGTCACTCGATCGGGTCAAGTTTACCCACCATGTGAAGGTGTGGAAAAGAAGGCCGTAACCGACGAGGGAAACTGAACAACTCCTCAAAACACTCAAGATGCCTACTCAGATTTCTTTACTAGAGCTTTTCAAAACTTCTGAAAAGCATAGAAATGTCCTCAAAATGTTAAATGAAGTCCATGTTCTTGAAACTATTGGAGAGGTACAGCTGGAAGAATTTATTGGTGTCATACTTCTTAAAGATAAGATAACCCTCTCTAAGAAAGATCTCTCTCCTAAAGGTTAAGCACGCACTAAGGCGATATATGTGTCCGCTCAACATTTTGGTACCAGGATTTCGAGGGTGCTAATTGATAATGATTCCGCATTGAACATTTGCCCTCTATCCACCCTTCATCAATTGGGGATAGGAATGGAAAACGTCCGCCCTCCAAAGATTCCTATCCAAGCTTTTGATAGGATGAGAAATGAATCATTAGGGGAAATCGACCTACCATTACTCAAAAATTTCAAATATTGGATATCCCAAGCAACTTTAGCATGCTGTTGGGACAGTCTTTGTAACACCCTCGATTCTAACCCAGTAAGGATATGGCCATAAGGTCCTTGATGGATCGACCATGGGCCATTGGCAATGGGGGATTGATCGGTTCAATCGATAAGGAATCAAGGATAGGACATGGTCCAACCGATCGATCGAACAACCAGCCACGAACCGATCGAGGTATCAGTCGTGAATTATCTACTGACCATACCAATAGGATATGATCATCAGCTCATAAGATGACTTTTTGATCACGAGGATTGGTCACGAGGTGATTTTGGATCGATGGATAATCATTAGTTAATCCGACTGGTCGTAGTGCCCGGCCGCGGGTGATTCCACCCGGCTATGCACTGTTACACGAACGATCCAACTTGATCAAATGTGATTATCTTCCGACCAAAAATGCATCATTCCCTATTTAATTCTTAGTGATTGGAAAGGAATCTTGAATTGGTGATGTCCGATTGTGGATCGGTAATGCGCCAACCATGAACTATGCGGATGGATCGGGTGCCGACTGAAATAAGCTCAGGGATAAACCCGACTATTCCATCACTAATTCTGAGGTCCATGAGTGTCTTGGCTTAATACTAGGCCATGGGTAGCCTTAAGATTAACCTTGAACCAACTAACCCTTTAGGCCGATTGACCATCCAAGGGAACGGTTTGGTCGAGCGTGGGGTACGAGGACCGAACCTCAGGTGTACGTGACTCAATTTTTCAAGGTGTACCTAATGATCCATTTCCCGTCCCCAAAATCAACATAGACGACGAAATTCTCTAAATTGCCTTCTTGATGAAGAAAATGACATAATAGGAAAAAAAAAACTCTAGAACACCCTCATTAATGAAGGGTGGTGATGTGTTCTTTGACTTTTCAAAAGTAATGATGAAGTTGTAGATATTTTTGATGAGCAAGAAAATGATGGTGTATACATGGACCAATTGGAGAGCGAAAACCCAAGCCCCTCATTAATGACCGAATAATCTAGATGCCGAGTGAATAATCTAGATGCCAAGTTGGCAACTTTGATGGCATCTTATCCAAACTTCATTAAATGATCATTAAATATGGGGTACAAGTGGTCCAATGAGAGGGCGAAAAGCGGGCCATCATCGATGACGCTTACAAGCTAAGATTAGGAAGCACTCTTCTTATTGCACAAAAGATTAGCTTTCTTTACAATTAGACCAAATTTGCGTAAGATAATTATCCAATAAGTCTTAAAATTATTACACAGCTGTCAATTATATCATAAACTTTTTAATTTAACTAATTTAACCGTAAACCTTTTGATTATATTCTAATGAAGTTCTTCAGCCTAATCTTTGCCTGAATACTAATGGTCACCCCCGGCCATCATACATAGTATAGTTGACAATTTGACATTGACAATTTTAGACAAAACGGCCCCTTTTTTTCATTATATTTTTGAATATTTTTAGTTTTTTTTTTTTTTCATTCTTTTTTTTTCTACTATTTATCTTGTTTAAATGAACTTGCAGCACCCTCCTTCAGTTCTGTCCTCCTATCTTCAACTTAGAACTTTAGGAACTAAGTCCCTTCTGTGCCCAAGCCAGAGTTCATCTTCACGCCACTCATCGAGCCCCAAGTGCAAGCTGACATTCCCTGCTTGAAAGACTCGGCGTCCTAGAATTCGGGATCGGATTTTTCAAAGTTGTTGAGCAACAACCTCGTGTTGCACTGCCTCTTCAGCGGAGCTCCCAGGTCGGTATAGACCGGCCACGCCACTGCCTCGGGACCCTACGAGATCACGATCGTCTTCCTTTCCAGACCTCGCGTGCACTTCACCCGCCCAGACCCTAATACTTCCACATTGCTCCCCTCGCTTTCTCGAAAAATCAATGGAGTCAATCACAGCATTCAAAGAGCATTTCCAGATGACTTCGGAGTTGTGCAGGGTTCAGGTTCCACGCCGTCGCGGCCAAGATGATCGCCAAAAAAGCCCGAGTTTAATTACTGTCGGAAATCTTTTCAATCAATGGTAAGTGCAACCATGTTAATGTATAATTGAAAAGAAATGGGGCACGATATAACGAACATAACTTACATCGGAGTTGTGCAGGCTTCAGGTTCCACACTGTCGCAGCCGAGATGCTCACCCAAAAAAGCATGAGTTTAATTGCTGTTGGAAATCTTTTTAATTAAGGTAAGTGCAACTACATTAATGTATAATTAGAAAGAAATGAGGCTCGATATAACGAACATAACTTCCAATAATAAATAGAGGTTTATCTATGTGCAATAATATTTTATTGGGTACATGTAATAGCCATGTTCTATATTGCAAATTTGCCATCCACGTATTCACCCATCAAAATCATTAATAATCTAGCAGTCCAGATTTTAATTTTTTCAACTAATTAAGTAATCACCAAAGGGATGTATGTGGTCAAATTTCTAGAGACAACCGCTCTAACAAAACTTGCCATTGATAATACGTCTTAGTATGTTAATTTGTCAAATGCAAATTGGGCAAGTGTATCTACACCAATAATGAACATGACTAAATATTTACCTATTTATAGAGCCCTTCGTCTTTTGATACTCCACGCCATAGCCAACTGACTTTCTCCTTCTTTTTTACTAGTCCTTTGAGTGCTTCAAAGCAAGTCCTGAGTGATGCATAAGAAACAAAGTTTTAGGCATCATACCTCACTCACATCTTTGGAGTTCTCCTTTGACATGCACCCAACAATCATATCTCACATACTCCAACATTGGGCATAAGAACGCTTCAAGTGCCATAACTTGGCACAAAGGGACACTTGAGTGCCATAACTTACGAAAGGTACACTTAAGTGCCACATTTTAAGAAAAGTGGGACACCTGAGTGCCATCTCCGGCGAAGCTAGCCGGAAATCATACGTGGCATTAAAATAATAATATTTCTCGCCGATGTGTCTCGCCGGAGAGCTGAGTCAGCTCGAATTCACCCCAAACGACGTCGTTTTGCTTGTTGGCCCAAAATAGTCCCTTAAATTAGCGAAAACGCCGTCGTCTCCCCATTTGCCCTAAATCTAAAACCCTAAATCGGGCAAAATGCCATTGAAGCATTGGAGCCCTAATCCCGCACCCTAATTCGATTTGCCCCAAATTCTACCACCGAATATTGGAAATGGAGAGCAGGACTTTCAGCAACGGCTCAAATTTCTCTCGCCAAAGCGAAGGAGAAGGTGAGCATTTCTGTTTTTGTGGGTTACCAAGTCCAAGCAGAACATCGTGGACTCGAACGAATCTGGGAGAAAATTCTATGGATGTGCCCGATACGAGAAGGCTCGAAGTGCAAATACTTCAAATGGGTCGATGTGAGGTCTCTCACCGAGCCACAGAGGTGATATTGGACCTACTTGATGGATGTCATCAACCTCTATCTACGCTTGTGGACTACTTGGACGATGTTGACTCAATGCAAGCTCAAGCTCAAGCATCTTCTGCTAACCATTTGAAGAATGAAGTTTCAAAGATGAAAATTGAACGGAAGTGTTACCAAGCGTTTATTGTGTTGCTGTTTTTTTGTCTATCCTACTTTATGATGAAATGTAAAGTACTGCAAGATGGAAGAAGTTTCTCCGACTACCATAGTTGTAAATGTGTGGAGAAATGTATTTGTTTTGAATGAAAAGTGACTTATTTTGTTGGAAGATGAGAAGAAGTGTTGTGTTGTCTACAAGATAGTTGTGGCAATTTTTTTTTGGGCTGTCATATGTATTATGTGTTACTTCTTGTGCTTATGGGGAGGTCAAGGAAATGGAATGAATGAATGAATGAATGATTTCGACAAATACTGTTTGTACTATGTTTTTGCTTATTCTCAAATATAAATCGGTGATGATGGAATGTATGGATCGATGTGTTGTGGTGACTTTTTTACTTGAATTGAATGTAAATTGGCAGCAAATGTGTAAACTAGCAGCAAATATATAAACCAGCAGCTTCTATGTATTGCTGCAAACCACCATATACATAGAACAGACACGAGTGATTACTCGAGTGCTATAAGTTGTGTCTAGTGATCACTTAAGTACCAGTCGTGATAAAAAAAAATAGTCATTTAAGTGTCAAGTTATTATTAAAAGGATCACTTTAAGTGACACTTGTTGTTAAAAGTGAACACTTAAGTGCTAGGCTTTTTAGAATGTGATCAGTTAAGTGCCATTTTTTTTTGTACATTTCCCCAACCATCGGCTACTACAAGCCACCACCACCGCCCACCACTGGCCACCATCGGCCCCTAGCCATCACCACCAGCCACACCAAGCATCCCAGGCTTCCACTTGAGCCACCACCAGCCACCACTATGCTGGTGGTATGTTGCTGCATAAGTTGCTAGTGTATGGTGTCTTACACCAGCCTGGTGCAAGATGTGCATAAGCACTACCTGGTGCAAGATGTGCATATTGCACACTTACATCTTGCACCAGGTGCAGCAAAAACCTTCAACCCAACCCACTACCACCAGGCTTCACCACCACCACCACCAGCCACACGAGCTCCCGGTCACCACCACATATCCACCAGCGAAAAGCGTGGTATGTAAAAGTAAAAACAAAATCAAAAAAATGAAAAATGCATGCCAAAAATAACAAGCAACAACCGTTCCATTGATATTGAAATGAAGTCTCACAAACTCAATGACAAATGATGTCTCATAAACTCAATTCAATGATAAGCTATTATTAAAAAAAAAAAAAAAAAACCAAACATCCACAGATGTTTACAACAGACTCCTCAGCCCTACAAACCATATCACATCCCATTTCATCAATCAATATGCACAATGCGTCCTGTTCGTGCTCGTTTTGATGGACTTCGCACTTGATTCATAATCCTTGCACTTTTTCTAACTGGACGTGAGACTTCTTCTTCAACTGTCTTGGGATGCATTGATTCTGATGGAGCTGCAATTGTCCTAGGCTGAACTGATTCAGAAGGAGCTGCAACTGTTGTAGGCTGAATTGATTTAGATGGACCTGCAACTGGGTTCTTCTTACTCTTCTTTCTTGTTGGCGCAAGCAATGTCTTCTTTGTTGGCGCAGCCGTTGATTCTTGAGTTGGGCCTTGAGAGATAAGAATCTCTGAACTTCTCCCAGGCTTCAAAAAGAAAACTCAATTATCAACAAAAGTTTGCAATATAAATGAAATTAAATGCAGCCTATAAAACTTACATTAAGAATAACTATTCCAGAACGCTCATCTGTATAAAGGCCATAACCATATTGTTTTAGCCTCTTCCCAAGAGCCCCTCTTGTTCGAAGGGGAGCGTCACTTTCAGTACTTGTGATTGGTTGCCTCTTCTTCTCACATGTGATTTCTTGGGCTCTTGTGGTTGTTCAGCTACGGCGGCTACGGGCTTCTTCGGCCAACTCTTCAGCTAGGCGTCTTGTAGATGGCTGCCTTCTTGTAGGTGGCTCTTGATTTGCCTTTCTTCTGGTTCTTTTTCTAGTTAAGCCTTCAGCTTCAGTGACACCTTCGGTTGGCTTTGGTGGTGGCCCTTGTGATGACCCTTCTAGTGGCCTTTGTGATGACCTTGGTGATGGATCTTGTGGTGGCCCTTCAGTTGGGCCCTCTATTGGCAGCTGAGCTCTAGCTTGCCTTCTTTGAACCTGAGAAAAAGGCAAATGATATCATAAATATACCATCAAGCCATATTAGAACGTAAATGAAAAGTAAAGTCAAATCATTGAACTTATCGGGTATTTTTTTCTCTTTGCTTTGCTGAAGAACATCGACTTAATCGGCCCTCCAGGTTGCTTCAGCCAATCTTGCAGTGGCTGCCTTCTACCTTGCCTTCTTTGAACAGGCCTTTAGTTTCGGGTATAGCGGGGGCTTCGACCAATTCTTCATGTGTCACGGTGACTGACAAAGACAAAAAAAAAAACATTACATACATGTCACACTTATATCTATGTATATACATATTCATAACAAACCATAAAGCAACATAAACACAATTGTCCTGACTTATTGGGTTTATTGTCGTCGATTGAAGAACAGTCGACTCACTTCGCCTTTCTGTTTCTCCTTGTCCAAATGTCCCTTCAATAGGCCCTTCAGCTGGCCTCAATTGTTCATGCTGCTTCTTTAATTGACAACCCTTAATATTGTGCCCTGCTATGTGGCAAAAAGAGCACTTTATCGGTATACATGTCCTATTCAACCTACGGTGACATGAGTCCTCTCCCTCTGTCATTCTTCGTTTTATCTTTGGTCTTCCCATTCTCTTCTTTAGTGGCAACGGTTGAGGTGCTTCGCGATCTGTTGGCTCCCAGAACTTGCTACTTCTAATTGGCTGCAACATGAATTGATACGAAGCAAGATACTTTGGTTTCTTGTACCAATCATCAAGGTAGTCTTCTATGTTGTGGCCCTTCAATTGAATTGCACACATGGCATGTGCACAAGGAATTCCGCTTAGTTGCCATGCTCTACACGAACACTTCATCGTACCTAAATGGACAACATACTTATCGGAACCCTTCATTATCTCATATCCTTCATCCCCATTCCAAATGGGATGACAATACCTACTTGTAACCAAGTTATCATCCAACTTCTTAGCAATCCTAGGACCATATTGCTTAGTCCACTTTGCAGTGTCATCTCTTTGTCTGTGTAGCCGAGTCATGACCAAAACCCGTATGTCTTCAAGCATCGAGATAATTGGTTTGCATCTGGCATCTATTATCCTCCCATTGAATGCTTCGCAGATGTTGTTATCAATGTTATCACACTTGAATTCCTCGCTGAAGAATGCCCTACACCAATGCTTCGGATCTGTTTGGGACAATGCATCATAACCATCCTTTGTCAATTGAAGCATCTCTTCTTTGGCCATTCTAAAGTCAGCCATATTCGTGCTCTTTGCTAGCTGCCAAAATTGTGACTGCAGCTTGTCCCCTTTATAGGTCTTTGCCCAATTTGCGTTATGTGCCGCGCGCACATTCGATGTTCAGCATAAGGCAACAACTCAGCTATTGCTGGAACTAGTCCCTACAATAATTCAAAATATAAAAAATGTAAGCAAATGACATGTTCATATCAAAAAGCAAACAAGTGGCCAATTTTTTTAAAAACAAACATTACATTTTGTTGGTCGCTCATGAACGCCCACCCTGCCCCATTTGTTATCTCCAAATCAGTCATCAAATTTTTGAGGAACCAGGACCAATTGTCCTTATTCTCTACCTTCACAACAGCCCAAGCTAGGGGAAACATTTGGTTGTTTGCATCTCTTCCAATTGCAGCCAGCAATTCTCCCTTGCACAAGCCCTTCAAAAAACACCCGTCCAATCCTATAATCCGTCTACAACCAGATAAAAATCCTCGTTCATGCATGCATCGAAGCAAACATAGAATCTATCGAACTTTGTCCCAATATCGGGAAGTGGTCTCTCCACGACCTCTACATACACTCTACTTCCAGGATTTTGTAGCCTACACTCCCAAGCATAGTCCCACAACCGTCCATATTCAACTGCTATATCGGCCAATGAATATCTTCATCACCTTTTGCTTCGATCTTTTACATTGATTCCTGGATATATTGATGCCTACCTGCTCCTTCACCAGCATCCCGAACCGAGTAGTATTCATGTGAGGCATCGGCTTAATCAATTCAAAGAAGTGCTTCGACAACCATGCACTCGTTACCCTTTTATTCTCAAAATTAATGGAACAAGTATGTTCCTCTTGGTAAGCTCTAATCTGGAAAGATCCACTTCTCTTAACAAATGCGCCATAGATCTTCCATGGACAATTTTGCTGCGAACACCTAGCTCTTACAAAGGTCTTAGTGTTTCTAATGAAGTCAATGTTCCTCTGTGCAGCAATAGAGTTCTTCAAGTATAGCTTCTCTAAATTGTTTCGCATCAAGAAATTTCATGCCTACCGACAAAGTAGGAGAGGCAATGGATGGATCATAAGAAGGAAACTTACTTTTCATTTTCCTTCTATGCACAGGTCCTTCATCTTCTTCAAGCTCATCCTGGGAAGTAGCATTCTCGACGCTTTCTTCATAGTCGGTCTCCTCACCAGCAGCCCGGATCTGCAGTCTCCTCACTAGCAGCACCAGCATCCGTAGGGGCTTCGGGTCTGTTTGGAACTTCATCGGCTACATGCAAAGCTGCAAACTTAGCTGTCAAAAAATCCCTTCGTTGTATTCTTGACTGTACAAGCTCCTCGTCATCATTATCACTTATAAAATTTTCAGCAGGCAACCCTTCATCATCATCATCAGTTGATTCAGCTACTTCCCAATCTAATCCAAAGATTATGACATCACCTATGTCATCATCCTTTAGTGAACTGCATCTGCGCTCCTCTCATGTCCATCATATCTATCCTGCCCTCCTTCGAGCCTAACGTCAGTACTATCTTGAATATCATCTCATTCTTGTCCTACTTCGGCGCTCTCTCTATCATCATCTTCGTCCTCATTTTCACTATTGTACTCAACATATATTTTTACCTCTTCACCATGAAGATAATGATATAGAACATCCCTAAGACCATTATCATCTTCTAAGCATCTCAAACCATCTCTTAAGTCTTTCCCAGGAATACAATATAGCAACTTCTGAACTTTACAAAGCAAATAAATATTGATATCCCTAAGAAATCCTATATAAGATGCCTTCTTTATATCCACAAAGATGGTGCCCTCATTTCCACCCGCATACTCCCATTCATCCTCCCCAATCACAAATTCCCCATTGTAGCAAACTATGACAGCGACATGACCCTTGTCATGAGCCATTACTGCACCAAAAATAAGAAAAAGAATCATTAGTTTTTGGGACCACTAGACAATTGCACATGGGAGTCCACCCACTCTCATGGACTTTAGTAAACAAAGGTCCCCACACTGACAATATATGCCCTACATGACAGCCAAAAAAGGGTCGGCACTTTAATTATTTGCATTCCCTTCCCTTAAAATATTAACCAAAACCAGAGGTCCCCACAACAAGCACGGGTCCCCACAACAATCACAGCCCAAGCAATTTTGTCTACTGAGTTAAACTTGCGATGTGAGAGAATGTACATCAACTTAATCAAATCAAAGCATACTCTGACATCAACTTATATAAATCACATCATACTCTAACTCCTACAAATTCCTTTAGAAGTTTAAACTAAAATTAGAACAACTAAACTTGAAGCATTTTATGTCGCTAAAGCTAAAGAAAAACAAAGAGAAGCACAAACAGATCACTCCAAAGTCTTACACTATCCTAACCCATAACAAATTTGGACAAGCGGGCAATACATTTCTCAAAGAAGACTGCGCAAGCTACGAGCCAATTCCGGAAATAGCTTCATCAAAACATGCTTCAATACCCTTTCAAGTTCTTATTCTTCCTGCTTGAAACTTTTTCTTAGTTTGTGACTTTACCAATAAAATTCTAGCTACAGTTGTTATGTTCTCATTCAGGATTTTCGATTGATAAACTTACCCTATATAGCCTCACAAGCAGGGTGGTTTAAGGACATACCCTATATAGCCTCACAAGCAGGGTGGTTCAAGGGCATACTCTATACAGCCTCACAAGCAGAGTGGTTCAAGGACTTAATTTTCTTCTCGGAGATGCATTAGTCACCTGCTTTATTAGGATGCTCTTAAGGAGATGCATAGCCGGTGACTCAACAATCAAAGCATACTCGACATTGGCTTGAAAGAAAAATTCACGAAAATAAATCCGGTCTCTTTGTGCGATTGTCGGCAAGTTTCGATTGCAAGTGTATCAACACAAATTTTATCGAGCTGTAATAAATTAATCAACCCCTAATAAAATAATCGCGCAAGCCCTAATAAAATAATCGAGCCCTAATTTCATCATGGGGAGGGAGAGAAGGAGCCGAACCTGGATGAGTGACGATGGTGAGCGGTGACGATGACCAACGATGGTGAGTGGTGAGCAGCGACAGCAACCAACAACGGCGACTGACGACGGCGGCCGATGATCAGCTCTGGGCGTGAACGGCGACGGAAAGAAGGGCCTGAGATCTACTGTGAACGCGGACAAGGAGGAACAACGTTTAGGTCAGCGCACAATGACCTAAACGACGTCGTTTAGGTCAGCGCACTCAATGTGGATGGACGACGTCGTTTTTGTCGTCCACGTCGGCTTTTTCTTTTTAAAAACATTTGCCACATCAGTAAAAGAAGTCGCCGAAAATCGCCGGAAAATGCCACGTATGCAATTTGGCCGGATTGGCACTCAAGTGATCCTTTTTGCTCCGATTTTGGCACTTAAGTGTACCTTTCGTAAGTTATGGCACTTAAGTGTCCTTTGTGCCAAGTTGTGGCACTCCAGGGGTCCGCACGTCTCCAACCTTGCATCGTGTAATTAAAAATCGGATAAGTGATTCACCAGAAAAATGCTTCAACCCTGGTAAGATCTCTCTCTCTCTCTTATGTTGATTATGATGTCCTGGTTCTTTTTTCTACGTAACAGCATGAGGTACTGGGGAGGACGGGAGAGAACTCCAGTAGTAGTGAAGTCTCGGAGAAATCGAAGAGCTACTTTATTGCTACGAATTGCCCTCAAGACCTATCTAGTCCAATGCAGTCCCCACATTCGCCATCTCAGCAGCACATGGATATGAAGCTGAGAACTCCAGTGGACATCCCCGTGCATTCCACGGTGGGTTAGAGAGGTTGAGGTTGGCTTCGGTTCCATGTCGTAGTCTGCATGGAATTTTGTCTCGTAAAAGCGGATTGCTGTTGAAAAATCATAGAGGAAGAGAACATGGGAACGAGTTAAATGGTCGATGGGTTTCGCATTTCATGTATCTGATGTAAAATTGTATGAGAGACGTTTATTTTGTATGGTGCGCGTATGAGAGCTTTCCTCCATATTATGCAAAAAGAACTTATCCTTTATGTATTACTCCATGGATTGATTATACAGTCTTTTTTTCCCCTTATGACAGATATCTTGTTGCTTTGCATTCTGAACTTATGCATATGGTCTAGCTCGTGAAGCATATATACCACACGATGAGTCTTTTACTTGTGCTAAGAGCTCTCCTAATTGAGGCCTCGAATACGAAGAGTTATTCTACCCAGTGAGTCTCGTAACATGACAAGGCCTTTACGTAAATTAGTTTAACTGAAGAACATCCCAATTCAAATGATAGTAAATTTTCTCTTAATTCAACAACTAATCATAGTTTTGCAGTAAGTGTGGTCATAATAAATAATGTACTTCAGTTGCTCAAATGTGAACTCTTATAAACATTTAGTATTTACTCTGAAAATTGGATAAATATCAGAGGCTATTCTTGTAGCTTTCCATTTTTTTTTTATTTCAAACGTCTGGCTCTACATATTTATGTTGGTCCTTCAAATTCAACCTCTTTTAAGGAAATATAAGCGAATCCTTCTAGTGAGCAACAGACGCGTTAGAGCCTCGAGTCAAAAATAATCTCGATGTTTATCATAAATCAGCGTTTATAGTCTCCTTAAATGAGTTTAGGAGACAATGACATGTTGAAATGAATACTTCATGAGTTAAATATGCTTTCAAAATACAGAAATAAAATGGATCAATTTTGAGGGGCAATTTCTGTTTGTTCTCTCTTTTATATCCATATTTCGATATAAATTTGTGTAGATTCTTAATTTATCTAATTTCAATATTCTATCAAACAAACATATCAAACACTTGCTTGTGGAATTATCGAAGAGGGGGAAAATCAACCATGCACTAATATAGAGTAACTCATTGCACATAAAGTTCGTGCGATTTGCCAATCATCTTAGAAGTAGGGTGCGATTACTTTGTTTAACATAAACTTCTCTATGGCTAGAAATATTACTCTATTTTTTTTTTTTTTTTTTTTTGTGTTTTTGAGTGTTTACTATATACACCTAAGAAACCATGTTTGATGTAATTGTTGTTGATTAGCACCAGTCTAACGGCTGGAATTTAATTTTCCCCGTGTAGTTAAGTAATCGTTTGGGATATACATTGCCATGTTTGCACGAAAAATAAGTTATGACAGAACCAATTAATTATACTATTTCCCATAAAATTGAACTCGGGTAGATAACGTCTGCCTTTAATTGGGATAATTTCATTTGGGGCAATTTTTTTATGTCTACATCCTAACCCTACAATTATGATCGATAGTCGCATGAGCTGTATTTTCTGCTTAAATTGGCTGAATTAGCACATGCCAGCATCTTCCTCACAAAATCACTGCAATCCAATTCCCAAAAACGATGCCATAACATATGACTCATCCATACATTTACTATCGGGCCAATAATATACATATGTAATATTTAATGTCTGGCCTTCAATTCTCTACTGCCATGGATTTGTTCTTTTATAATGAATAATTGCTTCGGTACTCTAAAAGACATCAACAACCCTATATTGTTCAATGATTTTAGGCTACATTTAGTGAGCTAGATAAAACACTAGATAGGATAACTTTTATCTTATCCGGTGTTTGGAGTGACATGAAATCTGGATATGACCGGATATAGTCCGAATAAAAAAATCCCACCTAGGGGGTGGGATAGACACAGATAGGATATTTAAAATTTAGAAAAAAAAAAAATAAATAAATTTTAGAATATTGACAAAAGCTTATGCTATCCTGCAACTTTTACCCTCTCTTCCCATCATCTCTCTCCCTCTTCTTCTTCGACTTGTTTATGCTCTGTTCACCTTCACCACTCACCTACCACCACATGAAGACAAGAAAGCTATGAAAAATCATTGAACTCCACTCTGCTTCACTCTGAATGGTGATCAAGGTTTTGATTTTGGTCTGGATTTTCCACCCCTACCAAAAAGAAGTTGGGGAGAATTCACCATATATGGGAGACCCTTCTTGTTAGTGTCATTAATTCCTCTCTTTTTTTTTCTCTCTCTCTTTCTTATTTTCACTGTTCTTATCACGCCCTTCAAAATTTTGGTTGCAAATTGACATCTTGACTTGATAAAGATGTAATTACCATCAATGAAGGTTGGTGTCGATGGATTTAGAGATGAAGAGACCTTCTCTCATGGTAGCCCGCACATGAGGCGGTTTTGCTCGCTGAACGGGCTATGGGAGAGAGGAGCTTCCTCTTGTCATTAGCGAAACAATGAAGGCCTCAAGATTGGAGAAGGTACAAAGATGATTAAAGAGAGATATTTGGAAGATTTTTAAAGATTTTTAAAAATATTCTATCAAGTTACACCAAACACAGGATAGGATTTTTACAATCCAAGGATATTGAAAGGATTTCAAATCCTACCTTATCCTATCATATCCCAATTCAAATCCGAACAACCAAACACAACATTATAGTTCTCAAGATACTCATTATCCATAACGGTTGGATCCTCTGCAAATTAAACCTCAAATAATATCATATTATACGCTTATGAACCTTAGATAATACTCTGATCAAAGAATGCAATTTTCATCTTAACATAAGGGAAATTCATAAAGCTTTCACGGCGCACTCTAGAAGCTCGATCTCCCTTGCTTTCCTCAATTTAATCAATATGATATATTGTCAAGAATTGTGGTTTTAAGTTTATATTCAAACGAACCATTATAATCTATTGATAATTAATAAATTGATCACCATTATAAAACGATTATAAAATAATAGATGTTTATGAAGAAATAAATTCAACGTTAGAAGTGCTTACAAAATTGGCCATTATAAAGCCATTATACAAACGTCACAAACGTGTTTTCAATCAAGACCATTACAAAAAAATATTAAAGGATTATAAAAAGTCACAAAACTGTAATAGAATAATGGCTTTGGTGATTGTCATAATTTCTATAAAAAAAAAATTACTTGCAAATATTTTAGAGCTTCTTTGTTTTGAAGCAAATGAAGTGTATCCACCTGCTTATTTCCAGTAATGAAATTCGTTTCCTTTTTTTGATATAAAAAATATTTCAAACTGTTAAAATACCCAAATAAAAATTCCATTTTTTTATTGAACTTCAACAAAATGGTGATAAGTGCCTGAGAGGGAGGTCTATTGCTAATAAAATTCTGTGATGGTGACAAAGACATCAAGAGTTGAAGAGCTCACACACACTTAAAAATAGCGATAAGTGCCTGAGAGGGAGAGTTTATACTAGCTTACAAAATAATAACCACGAACTGGAGAGAGAAAACACCCACAAACGTCGAACTTCCTCTCAAAAAAAAAAAAAAGCAAACATGGATATCCAAGCCTCAAAGAATAATTTTACCTCACACTCAATCACTTTACTAAAACGACCAAAAGCTCTTTTGTGCCAATACTCAGTAATGCTCCACGACAAGCCATCCACGAATATGCGATACTTGTTCTTCACTATTTATAAGTGTTTGTTCAATTCTAACATTGATAGTATCGGCAGTAATTCCTATTTGGGAATCCACGAGGCAATTATCCTTAAAATTATTGAAAAAATATTAGATAATATGAAAAATAAGAATTGTTGGAAATCTATTGAAAATGATGAAGAAATAATATAAATTTTCTTAGACGGTCAAACACTGTCCTCCAAGATAATTCTACCTCTCAAAGTATAAAATTCGGTGCGATAGACTTTAGTATCTATCTTCCCAAGATACAACAGAATTTCTTCTTTATTCGACACGAAATTTTCAAATGAATAGGAACAACCTTATGTATATAATTCATTAGATAATGTTATCCAGGTTATATCCCTTTTATATCCAACTTTATCATATCTTGAGCAGGCATTAAATACAAGATGGGATAAATTATTTATTCCAAATTTTACCTTAATTGCCAAACGTAGCCCTTATGTATATAACCTGGCAAAGAAAGGAAAGAAGAAGAAAAGGAAAATTGTCTTTCTACTTTGATATATAGTCAAGAACTGTGGTTTGAAGTTTATATTCAAACAAAAGAAAGAACCGTTAAGAAACCGTTATATGTTCTTTGATAATGAATAAATTGATGACCATCGTCAAATAATGGAGGCTTTGAAGAAATAAATCAAATGTTGCAAGACCTCACAAAACTGTTACAACCGTTACAAAATTAATTACAGTCAAGGCCGTTACAAAACCATTATTAAATCATTATAAAAAGTTACAAAACCATTATAGAATAATGGCTTTCATCATCTGTCATAATTTATGTCACAATGTTACTTTCAAAGAGTTCAAAAACCACTGGGAGTTCGCCCCAGTGGCCACCATTCCATCTTGGAATGGGGAGGTTGAGGGTTCAAATCCTCATATTCTCAAGGTGATTGGGGTGGAAATGATTTTATTTCAGGAGTGGGTTTCGACTCCTACGCCCTGCAAAAAGGCAGGCAAAAGTCTGAGAGTGAGTGTTAGACTAGGATTAGCGTAGGACCGACAAAAAAAAAAAGAGTTCAAAAATGTTAAAATATCCAACAAAAATTCCATTTTTTATTGAACTTCAATGAAACAAGATATCGATTAATAGAGAATTTAATAAATAGCAAGCTTCAACCACGTACATTAATAAGACTCCTCAAAGAGTTTGATCAATGATGCAAATGCATCTAATTCAATGAATTGGCACTCATTAATATAGTAGAAAAGAAGTGTGAGTTTAACAAATATAAACCCCTTTTGAGACTTTTAGTTGCGTTTAGCACCCCTTAGGTTAAGCACGTGCTTCTAAGCATGAATCCCTGCATCTAATAAATCATATCGAACATCATTAAATTGCCACGATTTCTCGAAGTCTTTGAGGTTGACATTCAATTTTTTTTAAAAAAAAAATTGAAGTCTTCATAAATGAATTGATGTGTAACCCCATTTTTGGATCGAACAATTCTGACCAGACCTGCCGTTTATGATATTTACTACTATGGAAATGAATGTTAAATGTAAATATGCAAGTGTATCCAATATAATAATGAGTATGGCCAATACATTGCCTATTTATATGTTCCTTCGTCTTTTTATGTTGCTTTGAAGTCTATAGATATTTTTATTATTCGAAGAAACTCAATGACACGTAACTTCTTTCCTAAATGTTATTTTTTATGATGAAAATGTTGATATGTCCAGCGATTCAAATGAAAATGTAATCTTATTTCATTTTTTATTGAACTTTAATGAAACAACGTATTCATTTATTAAGAATTCTATAAATAGAAAGCTTCGACCACATATATCAATAAGACACTGCGAAGAGTTTGATTGGTGTTGCAAATCCGTCTAGTCAATGAGTTGATACTTATGGACGTGGTAAGCTCAATGAAGATTAACCTCTTTATGACTTTTATCTGCACGGGGCTCCCGTTAGGTTTAGCATGTGCTTTGAAGCATGAATCTCATACATCTAATAAAGCATGTCGAATTTCGTCGGATTGCCAGGTACACAATGATTTCTCCATATATTTTTCCTTGAAATTTGTAATCTTCATGAACGAATTAATGTGCAACCCCTTTGTTGGATTGGACAATTCTGACCAGACTTCCTATTTAGGATTAGAAATGTGTATTAAATGCAAATATGAAAGTGTATCCACAATAATAATGAGTACGGCCAATATATTGCCTATTTATACGATCCTTCATCGTTTTATGATCCATGCTTCTTCGCTCTCGTTAGCCTCACCATCAGCACTCCCGTTACCCCTCTCTCCTTGTGCTAGCTCTCCCACCATGTGACAGAACCTATCTTTTCCTCTAAGGAAAAAATCTAGCGATGCATCTGATTTGCTCTCCATTTGATTCATCAGAGCTTATGATCCATCATTCCAAAAGTGATCTTGGTTTCAATCGGATAATGATCATCGAATCAGTAATTTACTAGAAAAATTGCTTCATTCAGGGTGACATGCTCTCCCTCCCTCTTCCCTCGCCCCTGCCCCCGCCCCCGTGGGCACAATGTATGTAAATCAAGTCTAACAATGTTGTAATTTGGTTCTGATTAATAGCATTTGTGGAATCATTTGAGCCTAGCTATCAATGGTCGATGGAAACTCGGCTCAGCCACTAAAGTGGATTGCAAAGGTTTTGTTTGAGACTGCAGTCGTTGTTCGCTACAAAACTCGTGGTTAAGGTGGCAAATCAGTTCGATTTGATTTCTAGAAAGTGCCCCGTCCAAGAGTGCGCTTTAAATCTGAAGTTTCTGCGAGCACAATACTGTTCAAAAAAGTTGAATTGCGCCATGGGAAAAGAACACCTGGAGTGTCAAAATTTTGTATGAATGAACGCTTAAGTGTCAAAAGTTAAAGTGATACTTAAGTGCCAAAATCAAATAAAATGGATCAGTTAAGTGCTAAAAATGAGAAAATCCAGCCAAAATGTTGACGTAATGATTTTCCGGTGAGGAAAGTACAAAACAATATCATTTTGCATGTTAACGTGACTAGATAAATGCAAAAACGATATCATTTTGCTGTTAACGTGAGTAGCTAATTAATATAATTATTAATTAAATTAAATTTAAAGTAAATTTATATTTGCATTTTTTTTTTAAGAAAAGGGTAAGATGGAGATCACAGGCAATGAGTCCCGATGACGGCGAGGAAGTGGCGGTGAGGGCTCAGCCCTCGCCTGTTGCCTCCTTCTCCTCTCCTTGTTTTTTTTAAAAAAAAATTTTATAAAGTTTATAAATATAAATTATTTTAATTTAATTAACATTTATATTAATTTAAAAAAAAAAAAAGAGGACAAAATGACGTCATTTTGGTTCTTCGTCGCTAACTTAGCTCTCCAGCTTGTTATGTAGATGAGTTATATTATTAAAAAATTGTCACATTAAGATTTCCAGCCACTTTTGTTAGACTTGATATTCAAATATCCTATTTTTTTCGAAAAAAATGGACACTTAAGTGTTCGTTTAAATATTTTCCCGTAAGTCATTTTCTAGAAAAATGACAATATTTTCTAGTATTCAGCTAAAACCTGAAAATGTTTGAAAAATATTTTTCGGTGTTCGATGAAGAAAATATTTTATGCTCACGGAGTTGACGGCGCGAGCATCAAGCTCGAGGCTCGCCCGGATCGATGAGCGCGAGTTTGAGATCAACAAGCTTGAGGTCCACTTGGTCCGACGACTAGCAAAGAGAGAAGAAGATAGGGAAAAAAAGAAAAAAAAAAGGAATGAATTGAAAAAATAATTCGAATGAAAAAAGAAAAAAAGAAAAATAAAGGGGAGGAGGAAGTCAGGATTTGTAGAGGTGTGAGATAAGAGAGATTAAGTGAGGAAAATGTTTTCCACTTTTCAAAAGTGGAAAACATTTTCCTCTACTAGAAGACTTTGTTCTTTAATGGAAAACATTTTCCTCAAGGAATTCATTTTCTGTTAAACGAACGTCGAAAAATCCAAAAAACGTTAAAATGGACCCTAATGTCACTTTTGTAACTTTTTGGCATTTAAATCTCTCTCATGCTAAGTTTTGACACTTTAGATATTTTGCACTCACTGCAACTAAAACCTAGCACATGTGACCTTATTGACCGATCGTGAGAAAATCTCAAATCCCAAGAGAGAGACTAGCTTACGTGTGAGGTGGATCCCTTTTGTCGTATAAGGGGGCCTCCATGGCATAGAGTATGGCTTAAACACCTTTAAAATGAATAGATGGAAATGTTCTAAATTGTTATCCCTTTTCTTCATCATGGTCCATCATAAGAAAAACACTCCTAATTTCAGTAGGAGACGCATCCTTATATGCTCCAGCCTTGAAAAGTCTGATCAACAATTTACCAAAATTAGTTAATTTCATCACTTCATCTTCCCTAAGATATGAATTTTTAAAAGTGACATCTTTTTAACTTAACTATTTTTGTCTTAATCCGACTCAATATCATTCCTACGTACGATTTGGATCATTGATCTAGCTCTTCATCACTCACTATTGCACAAATTTTTGTCTCCCTTGACAGATAGCGTTAAGCAATCTATTCAAGAAAAGAAATTTCGAAGCGGAATCTAGGGCAACGTGCTTCG
The DNA here is from genome assembly GCA_014182395.1 of Eucalyptus sp. ANBG9806169. Lineage (NCBI taxonomy): Eukaryota > Viridiplantae > Streptophyta > Magnoliopsida > Myrtales > Myrtaceae > Eucalyptus > Eucalyptus sp. ANBG9806169. The sequence goes on from CM024578.1 coordinate 31,224,350, forward strand.
CAACCCTCCACGCCTTCTCCTGACCAGTTCTCCTCCCGAGCCATCATAGGAAGAGAACTTGGGAACTGTTTTATGTGTCGCATTTAAAATCATATAAGAGATTGATGCAGGGAGTGATGTTCCCTTAAATTTTTGCTTCAACACCATAATCACGGCCCTTACTAGCAACCTCGTGAGCTTCATGTCATCACGTAGTTGGTCCTAGTGACAAGAAGTTGAATTGGAGTTATTTGCTACTAGCCATCTTCTCGGATACTAAAATCCTCAGTTCCTCAAGATGCATCAAAGCTCGGCTCGCTTGTGCTCAGCCTAAAGCTCGGATTGACCTCCATCTGACGACGACGATGCTGGATTTTCTATCAGGGGCAGCGGTCGATGAGGTCAAGAGTTCGAATAGGACTTGTCAATGGTGGTAATGGGGCAATGAAGTACAACAATTTCTACAGTTAATGATGTCAGATAGGACTAATGATCAATCTCAAGATGGGGTATCGATTGAGGAGAAGAGCTATGTCGATGAGAATGGCAAGAGTGTGAGTGGGTGTTCCCAGACTAGGGATTATTGAAAGGAGCCATTGGCATTGCAAAGGGGAAGGGGGATCTTTGAAATATTGAATTTACGCAAGAGAGGCAAACCCAAATTTGAAATTGATGAGGCAAACTCTTGCCGAGGTTGAAATAGTCGCCAGCTGCAACAAAATTGTGCTTTGGCACGAAATTGTTTATCACCAAGTGTTAATTAAATAGAGGCATGAGTTAGTCAAACAAGACGATCTAGCAATGCTTGGATATTGCTACTCTGTTGTTGGCAAGCAGGATCGAAAACAGCACAAAAAATTGCAGTTGCTAGGCTAGTGGAAGGCCTGGAATAAGTGGAATTTGATGCACTGTCGAGGTGAGAGAAATATGTCACCAAAGGGATTAGTTGCATAGCTTGGGAGTTGGACAAGAAGTTGAGTCTTAGCAAAAGCAGATTCATATTATGGTTTTGAGATTAGAATTTGCGATGAATGTTGGAATCAAAATAACTTATTTTTGAAAGCTCATTTCGGCTTCGTGGAATTGTCTACAAACCATTTTGAGGAGCGAAATTTAAAATTTTCAACAAGTTAGACTATGTTATAATGGCTCGTGAAATTTTTCATCACCGAAAAATATATTTTTGTAATATGAAACATCCTTCTCTTTTTTGATATTATGTGCAGAACCCTGATACAATTGGTTCTAATTTTTTTTTTCTGTCTCACTAGTGAAACTTGTAATATGAATCTCAAGCAATGGTCGAGTTAATCCCGCAAACTAGCATGACCCCAAGGCAGTGACAAGGTAGGCATACCTTTTTTGTCATACTTTTCTTTAATCAACAAATTTTTTGATGTGAATCTCTATAAATATATTGCTTTGAAGTGCTATTATTTCTAATTAAACTTCAAGAATTCACAAAGTGATGTGTTCTCAAAGAACCGTATATTCTTCTTATGATCAACAATATATCAAGTAACCTCCATATATTTAATCTTGCCCAGATGAAAGAAACTTGAATAATACGTTACCTAATTTTGTTACCTTAAGTAAATGTTAATTTGGTTTAAAATATAAGAAACCACCTATTACACATGTATATCTATTGGACATAAAAATGAGATTTCAAATCGACTTGAAATACATGCAATGACTTTTCATATGAACTTAGCAATATACTTGAACTCAAACAACAAGGTGCATCATGTTCTTCATATGTAATATAGAAGAGTTCAAATTTTAGTACTATAGAACATGTTCTATCATCATATTAGCCGTATAGAACAATTGAAATATTGTCGTTTCCTTAAAGTAATAAGAGTTTATACACAATTCTATAAAGAAAACAAGAGATTGTACTGTAAAAATATTATTGATGTTATTAGTTATGTTTAATTTTATTTAAAATGAAGTTTACTTTTCTCTATTTATTTATGTATTGGCCAAAAAAAAAAAAAAACTCAAAGCAATATCTTAGGAAAGAGATCATAAAATTAGGAAGCACTCTTCTTATCCAACAAAAGATTAGCTTTCTTTAAAATTAGATCAAATTTATGTAAGATAATTATCAAATCAATGTTAAAACTATTATATGGTCAAATCTATCATAAATTTTTAAATTTAATCAATTTAGTCCTAAACATTTTGACCATATTCAAATGTAGTTCTTCAGCATAATTTTTCCTTGAATGTTGATGGTCACCGCTGGCCAACGTACATAGTACAGCTGACAATTTGACATAGACAATTTTAGACAAAAGAATCCTGTTTTTTCAATAATTCTAGTTTTTTTTCATTCTTTTTTTTTTCTACTATTTATCTTGTTTAGATGAACTTGCAGCACCCTCCTTCAGTTCCGTCCTCCAAGCTTCAACTTAGAACTTTAGGAACTTAGTCCCTTCTGTAACCAAGCCCGAGTTCATCTTCACGCCGATCACCGAGCCCCACGTGCAAGCTGCCATTCCCTGCTTGAAAGACTCGGCGTCCTAGGCTTCGGGATCGGATTTTTGGAAGTTGTCGAGCCACAGCCTCGTGTTGCACTGCCTCTTCAACGGAGCTCCCAAGTCGGAATGGACCTGCCACGCCACTGCCCCGGGACACTTCGAGATCCCGATCATCTTCCTCCCCAGACCTCGCCTGCACTCCACCTGCCAGACCCTAATCCCTCTCCACATTGTGCACCTCGCTCTCTCGAAAATTCAAAGTGGAGTCAATCACGACATTCAAAGAGAAATTCCAGGCGACTTCAGAGTAGTTGAATATAAAATAGAAAAGAATTGAGGAATTTTCGGTATATTTTGATATATTGAAAAGAGTACATGAAAAGCTTATTTATAAGCTTAGATAGAGAAAACCAAGGTAAATCAGATACAAAGTATGATCAAAAGAGATATTGAAATAAGAGGAAATATCCTAAATATCTCTAAAAGATATCTAATATCCTAATATTGCTAATAGGAGTTGTGTAGGCTCGAGGTTTCATGCCGTCGTGGCCAAGATGATCGCCAAAAAAAGGCTGAGTTTAATTGCTGTCCGGAATCTTTCCAATCAACGGTAAGTGCAACTACGTTAATGTATAATTGGAATGAAATGGGCTCAATATAACGACCATAACTTCCGGCGAATAAATAGAGTTTTATCTGCGTGCCATAAGGCTTTTATTGGGTATATCTAATAGTCATGTTTTATATTTCGAATTTGCCATCCATGTAATGACCCATCAAAATCATTGATAATCTAACGGTCTAGATTTTAATATATTTCAACTAATTAAGTAATCACCAAAGGGACACATATGGTCACGCTTTTAGAGAAAACAAGCTCTAACAAAACTTGCCATTGATAATACGTCTTAGTATGGGAATTTGTCAAATGCAAATTGGGCAAGTGTATCCACACCAATAATGAACTTGACTAAATACATGCCTATTTATAGAGCCCTTCATCTTTTGGTGCTGCACGGCATAGCCAACTGACTTTCTTCTTCTTTTTTTACTAGTCCTTTGAATGCTTCAAATCAAGTCGTGAGTGATGCATACGAAACAAAGTTCTGGGCATCATACCTCGCTCGCATCTTTGGAATTCTCCTTTGACATGCATCCAACGATCATGTCTCACGTACTCCAACCTTGCACCATGTAATTAAAAATCGGATCAGTGATTCACCAGAAAAATGCTTCAACCCTGGTAAGATCTCTCTCACTCCCCCCTCTCTCTCTCTCGTTGATTATGATATCCTGGGTTTGTATTCTGTATAACAGCACGGGGCACTGGGGATGACGGGAAAGAATTCCAGTAGTAGAGAAGTCTCCGAAAGATCGAAGTGCTACTTTATCTCTACGGATGGTCCTCAAGTTCTATCTCGCCCAATGCAGTCCCACAACAGCCGACTCAGCAGCCACATGGATATAAAGCTAAGAATTACGGTGTATGTCCCCGTGGCTTGCATATCCTATGGTGGGTTAGAGAGCGTTAGGTTGGTTTTCGGCTCCATGTTGTAGTCTGCATAGAATTTTGTCTCATAAAAGTGGATTGCTGCTGAAAAATCATAGAGGAAGAGAACATGGGAACAAGTTAAATGGCTGATGGGTTCCACGTTTCATGTATCCGATGTAAAATTTTATGAGAAGCGGTCGTTTTGTATGGTGAGTGTATGAGAGCTTTCCTCCATATAATGCAAAAAGAACTTATCCTTATGAACTTATGCATATGCTCTAGCTCGTGAAGCATATATACCACGCGATGAGTCCTGTACTTATGGTAAGAGCTCTTCTAATTGAGGCCTCGAATCCGTAGAGTTGTTCTACCTAATGAGTCTCGTAACATGGCGATGCTTTTACGTAAATTAGTTTAACCAAAAAAATCCCAATTCAAATGATAGTAAATTTTCTCTTAATTCGAAAACTAATCATAATTCTGAAATAAGTGTGGTCATAATATATAATTTATTCTACCTAATGAGTCTCGTAACATGGCGAAAGATGCTTTTACGTAAGTGGAAATTAGTTTAACCAAAAAAATTGTTCCCAATTCAAATGATAGTAAATTTTCTCTTAATTCAAACTACTATGAAAACTAATCATAATTCTGCAATAAGTGTGGTCATAATATATAATACACTTCAATTGCTCAAATATGAACTCTTTTAAACATTTATCCAGTCTGAAAATTGGATAAATATCAGAGGCTATTCTTGCAGCTTTCCATTTTTTGATTTCAAACCTTTGGCTCTACATAGTTATGTTGGTCCTTCAAATTCAACCTCATATAAGGAAATGTGAGCAAATCCTTCTAGTTCGCAATAGACACATTAGAGCCTTAAGTCGGAAATTATCCCAATGTTTATCATAAATCAGCATTTAGATTCTCCATTAGCTCAAATATGCTTTCAACGTACAGAAATCAAATAAAAAATAAAATGGATCAATTTTGAGGGGCCATTTCTGTATGCTCTCTTTTATATTCATATTTTGATATTTTCAAAATAAATTTGTGTATGTTCTTTTTCTTTTTTTCTTTTTTTGTAATCTTAGAATTCTATCAAAAAAAAAACATATCACGCTCTCATTTGTGGAATTATCAGAAATGGGTAAAAACAACTCATGCGCTACTATGGAGTTACTCATTGTACAAACAGATTTGGTATATAAAAGAAAACATTTAACAAGTAGTACAAAGACGAAATGAACTATTTTTTTCTAAGCAAAGTTCGTGCTATTTGCCAATCGTTTTAGAAGCAGGGTGCATTTACTTTAACGTGAACCTACGCATGGTAAGAAATATTACTCGATAACTTTCTTATAATTTTTTGTAAGGCGCTGCTGCGGTGACGGTACGTTTATTCCTTATGAATAACGGTGCCATTTTGACCACACACACTAAATGGAAATGCAATTGGCAGCCAACTGTCGCATCCCAAGGACTCTCTCTCTCTCTCTCTTTCCCCTCTGCAAAGCAGTGCAGTGCAGTGCAGAGTAACAAGGAAAGTCAATGTGGGGCCTCAAGTACCCAAATCTTTTTTTCACCGAGGGATCCACTGGACCGGACAAGCAAGTCATCTGGTGTCCTTGACAAAATACACGGTGCAGACCGCGCCGTCACTTTTCCAATGGTGACGGTACCATCAGCTTATCATTTTCCCTTGTTGGTTACCAACAATCCAACGGCTGGAATTTACTTTTCCGGTTTTCCCCCATATTTAAGTAATTATTTGGGATACACATTGCCAAGTTTGTACAGAAAATAAATTATAACATGCTCTAGACACAACTAGTTCTAAATAATTATTTTTTGTCTCACTAGTGAAACATGTAATATGAATCTCAAGCAATGGTCAAGTTAATTCCGCAAACTAGCTTGACCCCAAGGTAATGACAAGCTTGGCATACCTTTTTTGTCATACTTTTATCTAATCAACAAAATTCCGACAAAGATCTCCATAAATATGTTGCTTTGAAGTGTTATAGATATTTCTAATTGTATCATAAGATTTGCCAAAGTGATAAATTCTCAAATAGCCGTCTATTCTTCTTTTAATCAACAATATATCAAGTAACCCGACATATATTTAATCTTGCCCAGATGAAAGAAACTTAGATAATATGTGACCTCATTTTTTCCACCTTAAGTAGATATTATCTGGGTTTACAGACCACCTATTACACATGTATATCTATTGGAAATAAGAATGAGATTTCAAATCGACTTGAAATGCTTGCGTTGGATACATCAATAACTTTTCATATAAAGCTAGCAATATACGCTAACACAAACAACAAGATGCGCCATATTCTTCATATGTAATATAGAAGAGTTCAAATTTTAGTACTATAGAACATGTTCTATCATCATATTAGCCTTTAGAACAAGTAAAATATTGTTGTCTCTCTGAAAGTAATATTTTCTTAAGAGTTTATACACAATTCTGTGAAGAAAACAAGAGACTGTACTATTAAATGTTATTGAGTTATTATTTATGTTTAATTTTACCTAAAAGGAAGTTTACTTTCCTCTCTTTATTTATGTATTGGCAAAAAATCTCAAAACAAAATCTTAGGAAAGGGATCATAAAATTAGGAAGCACTCTTCTTATTGCACAAAAGATTAGCTTTCTTTACAATTAGACCGAATTTGCATAAGATAATTATCCAATCAGTCTTAAAACTATTGCACGGCTATTAATTCTATCGTAAACTTTTTAATTTGACTAATTTAGCTGTAAACCTTTTAATTATATTATAATGTAGTTTTTCAGCTTAATCTTTGCCTAAATGCTGATGGCCGCCACTGGCCATCATACATAGTATAGCTGACAATTTGAGATAGAAAACTTTAGACAAAATGGCCCCGTTTTTTCATTATCTTTTTAAATATTTTTTGTTTTTTACTTTTCATTTTTTGTTTTCTACTATTTATCTTGTTTAGATAAACTTGCAGCACCCTCCTTCAGTTCTGTCCTCCTATCCTCAACTTAGAACTTCAGGAACTTATTCCCTTATGTGCCCAAGCCAGAGTTCATCTTCACGCCACTCATCGAGCCCCAAGTGCCCGCTGGCATTCCCTGATTTTTCGAGATCACGATCGTCTTCCTTTCCAGACCTCGCGTGCACTTCGCCTGCCCAGACCCTAATCCTTCCACATTGCTCGTCTCGCTCCCTCGAAAAATCAAAGTGGAGTCAATCACAACATTCAAAGAAAAATTCCAGGCGACTTCAGAGTGGTTGAATATAAAATAGAAAAGAGAGTTGAGGAATTTTTTATATATTTCGATATATTGAAATGAGTACATGGAAAGCCTATTTATAGGTTTAGATAGAGAAAATAAAAATAAAAAATCAAATCAGATTTATATAATCAATATAGATATTGAAATAAGAGGAAATATCATAAATATCTCTAAGAGATATCTAAATATCCTAATGTTGCTAACGAGAGTTGTGCATGATCCAGGTTCCACGCCGTCGTGGCCAAGATGATCGCCGAAAAAAGGCTGAGTTTAATTGATGTCTGGAATCTTTCCAATCAACGGTAAGTGCAACTACGTTAATCTATAATTGGAAAGAAATGGGGCTTATTTTAACGAACATAACTTCCGGTGAATAAATAGAGGTTTATTGGGTACATCTACTAGTCATGTTTTATATTTCGAATTTGCCATCCATCTATTCACCCATCAAAATCATCAATAATCTAGCGGTCTAGATTTTTATTTTTTCAACTAATTAAGTAATCACCAAAGGGATGTATATGGTCATGTTTCTAGAGAAAACGAGCTCTAATAAAACTTGTCATTGATAATATGTCTTAGTATGGGAATTTGTCAAATGCAAAATGGGCAAGTGTATCCACACCAATAATGAACATGACTAAATACTTGCCTATTTATAGAGCCCTTCATCTTTTGGTGCTCCACCCCATAGCCAACTGACTTTCTTCTTCCTTCTTACTAGTCCTTTGAGTGCTTCAAAGCAAGTCCTTAACGATGCATACGAAACAAAGTTTTAGGCATCATATCTCACTCGCATCTTTAGAATTCTCCTTTTTGACATCAATCCAACAATCATATCTCACGTACTCCAACCTTGCATCATGTAATTAAAAGTTGGATCAGTGATTCACCAAAAAAATGCTTCCACCCTGGTAAGATCTCTCTCTCTCTCTCTCTCTCTCTCTCTCTCTCATGTTGATTATGATATTCTGGTTTTTTTTCTCTCTCTCTCATGTTGATTATGATATCCTGGTTTTTTTTTCTGGATAACAGCACGGGGCACTGGGGAGAAGGGGGGAGAATTCTAGTAGTAGAGAAGTCTCCGAAAGATCGAAGTACTACTTTATTGCTACGGATGATCCTCAAGTGCTATCTGGCTCAATGCAGTCCCCACATCGGCCATCTCAGTAGCCGCATAGCTATGAAGCTACAAATTACGGTGGACGTCCCCCGTGCATATCCTATGGTGGGTTAGAGAGCGCGAGGTTGGCTTCGGCTCCATGTTGTAGTCCGCATGGAATTTTGTCTCATAAAAGCGGACTGTCTATTACTAATCATAGAGGAAGAGAACATGGGAACGAGTTAAATGATCGTTGGATTCCACGTTTCATGTATCTGATGTAAATTTGTGTGAGAGGCGGTCATTTTGTTTGGTGTGTGTATGAGAGCTTTCCTCCATATTATGCAAAAAGAACTTATCCTTTATATATTATTCCATGGATTGATTATACTGTCTTTTCTTTCCCTTATGACAGATATTTTGTTGCCTTGCTTTCTGAATTTATGCGCATGCTCTAGCTCGTGAAGCATATATACCACGCTATGTGTCCTGTACTTGCGCTAAGAGCTCTCCAAGTTGAGGCCTTGAATACATAGAGTTATTCTACATCTAGTGAGTTTTGTAACATGACAATGCCTTTACATAAATTAGTTTAACCAAAGAACATTGGAATTCAAATGACAGTAAATTTTCTTTTGATTCGACAACTAATCATAATTCTGCAGTAAGTGTGATCATAATATATAATGTACTTCAATTGCTCAAATGTGAACTCTTTTAAACGTTTAGTATCCAGTTTGAAAATTGGATAAATATCAGAGGCTATTCTCGTAGCTTTCCATTTTTTATTTCAATTTCTGGCTCTACGATAGTTATGTTGGTCCTTCAAATTCAACCTCGTATAAGGAAATAAAAGCAAATCCTTCTAGTTCGCAACAGACGCATTAGGGTGCGTTTGATAACGATTCTGTTCCTAGGAACAAATTCTGATCATAAATGATTATTTTTTATTCTATTCCCGGGAACTGATTATGAGTAAAAGAACACGTTTGGTAACTGTACAAAATTTTTTATTCTAGAATAGAATTGCGTTTGGTACCGTGTTCATTGATTCTGTTCCAAATCAATTTATTTTAATTTTTAAATAATTTTTATAATTTTTTTCCTTTTTTTCTTTTTTTTTTTCTCCTATTCTTCTTCTTCTTCTTAGGCTAGTCATCGGTGAAATAATTTTTATAATTTTTATAATTTTTTTCCTTTTTTATTTTCTTTTTTTCCTTTTTTTAATTTTTAATTTTCTTTTCTTTTCTTTTCTTTCCTTTTTTTCCTTTTCTTTTAATTTCTTTTAATTTTTTTTTCCTTTTTCCTTTTCTTTTTTTTTTTTTTTTTTTTTCTTTTTTTTTTTTTTAGTTGCCGGCGACCGACGGCGGCGGATGGCGGCGACCCGTGGTGGCAAGCGGCGGCGGACGGCGGCGGACGGCGGCGGGCGGCAATCACAGGACGGCAATCAACGAAGAAGAAGAAAAGAGAAGAAAAAGAATTTTGATTCTGAATTTTGTTCCCGGAACAAAAATCAATTTTTTTTTATTCTTGATTCTCGTCCCAATCTGTTCCCTGAACAAATTTGGTCCCAGGAACAAAAATTTTACCAAACGCGATTCTCGTCTCAAACTTATTCCGGGAACAAAAAATCAGAATCAGGCACTATTTGGATGATTACCAAACAATGCCTTAGATTCTCAAGTTGGAAATTATCTCGGTGTTTATCATAATTCATAAATCAATGTTTATATTCTCCTCTAACAAGTTTAGGAGACAATGACATATTGAAATGAATACTTCATTAGCTTAAATATGCTTCCAACATACAGAAATCAAATTAAAAATAAAATTAATCAATTTCGAGGGGCCATTTCTGTATGTTCTCTTTTTTTATATTCATATTTCGATATTTTCAAAATAAATTTGTGTGGGTACTTTTTTTCCATTTTGAATCTCAAAATTTTATTAGGCGAACATATCACGCACAAATAAATTTGTGTGGGTTCTTTTTTTCTTTTCTAATCTCAAAATTTTATTAGATAAACATATCACACGCTTGTGAAATAATCGAAGAGGTGTAAACAAAACCCATGCACTAATATGGAGTTACTTATTGTACTTAAAGATTTGCTATATAATAAAAAAATATTTAACAAGTAGTACAGATAAGAAATGAACTATTTTTCTTGAGCAAAGTCACTGCGATTCGCCAATCGTCTTAGAAGTAGAATGCGTTTACTTTGTTTAAACGTGAACCTCTTCATGGTTAAAAAATTACTCGATAACTTTTTTGTGCTTTTGACTATTTACTATATACACCTAATAACCACGTTTGATATAATTGTTGTTGGCTACCAACAATCCAACGGCTGGAATTTAATTTTCCCGTATAGTTAAGTAATCGTTTGGGATACACATTGCCATGTTTGCACAGAAAATAAATTATAACGGAACCTACCAATTATACAATTTCCCATAAAACTTCAACTCGTGTGGATAGCGGTTGCCGTAGTGTGATGATTTCCTTCAAGGCAGATTTCTATGTCTACATCCTAACCGTACAATTATGGTCGATTATAGCATGAGCTGTATTTTCTGCTTAAATTAGCTGAATTAGCATATGCCAGCATCTTCCTCTCAAAGTTACTGCTACCCAATCACCATAAAGGATGCCATAACATATGACTCATTCATACTTTTTCTATCTGGCCAATAATATACATATGTATTGTTTAATGTCTAGCCCTCAATTCTCTACTGCCATGGATCTGTTTTCATATAATGAATAATTGCTTTGGTTACTCTAAAAGACCTTAACAACCCTATCTTATTTTAATAGTTGTATAGTTCTCAAAGTACTTATTATCCATGACGGTTGGATCCTTTACAAATTTAACCTCAAATAATATCATATTATACGCTTATTAACCTCACATAATACAGTTGATCAAAAAATGCAATATTAATCTTAACATAAGGGAAACTCACATAGCTTTCATTGTTCGCACTCTAATTTTAGAAGCTCAATCTCCCCTACTCTCCTCAATTCAATCAATTTGATATATTGTCAAGAATTGTGGTTTTAAGTTTATATTCAAAGTGGAAAATTTCAAAAAGGACCCAAAATGCTCTTATCTACTTAAATAAGGGCTCGGAGTGAACTTTGTTTCAAAAAAGGATTTGAAGTAGTCTTGGTTGTTTCAAATAAGGGTGTGGAATAGCTTTGGTTGTTTCAAATAAGGGCATGACCTCGCCGATTGCCAGCCAACTAAATTTTCCGACCAATCGAGGGTATTTTCATCATTTTTCATTTTCCCTTTGTTCTTCCTTTTTTCTTTCCTTTTTTTCTTTCCTTTTTTTTACTAGTTCTTGATCTTCCTCTTTATTGGTGGCCAGCCACCAATAGTACCCACAGAGGGTTGGACAAGGGTCGCCCTCACCCATGAGGGCCACCCATGCCAGCCATAGGCGAGGCAACCCTCACCCTTGGGCCATCTACAAGGGTTAAACAACCTCGCTAGCCGTTGGTAACAGCCGGCAAGAGCCTACAAGCCCCCGCCTACCGCCAGCAAGGCCACCCTCGCTAGATCCGACAAGGGTCAGCCTCGCCTACCCTAGGAGAGAGCTTGACCACCCTCGCCAACCCTTACCAGCAACCGATGAGGTCACCCAACCCTCGCTAACTACGGGCGAGGGCCAACCTCATGGATGGCCCCATGGCGAGGATCGCCTCACTTGTGGCCGGCACGAGTGGCCCTCACCGACGAGGGCAACCCTCACCCAGCCCAAGCAACCCTCACCCAACCCTCCACCCACCGACAATGAGGTAGAAGAAGAACCAGAAGAAAAAAAAAAGAAAAAAAAATGGCAAATAAAGAAAATACCCTTGATTACCAAAAAGTCAAGTCTTTATTTGAAATAGACATAACCTCTTTAAGCCTTTATTTAAAATAGATATAACCAATTCAGGTCCTCATTTGATAGAAGATCCACTTTAAACCCTTATTTAAGAAAGTGATAACATTTCAAGTTTTTATTTGAAACAAAATCCACTTCGAGCTTTTATTTGATAAAATTATGGCACTTTGGACTTTTTTGGGAATTTTCCCTATTAAAACGAAAGAAATAATAAATTTCTTGATAATTGATGAATTGATGACCGTTAAAAAGTTGTCATAAAATAATATATGGTTTATGAAGAAATAATCAAAAACCGGCAATTATAAAGCCGATATACAACCATTATGAAATTGATTGCAATCAAGACCATTACATAACTATTATTAAACCATTATAAAAAGTTCTAGATCCATTATAGAATAATGGCTTTCATGACTATCATAATTTCTATAATAGAAAAACTTCAAACCTCACAAAACGTTAGAACCATCAAAAAATTGATTGCGGTCGTGACCGTTGCAAAACCATTATTTAACTGTTATAAAAAGTAACTAATGGCTTTCATGGCGTCATAATTTCTGTCAAAAATGTAATTAAATTTTTTTTATAGAACCTTTCAAGGGCGGGGGTTGGGACGTTTAGTCTCAAATATGAGGTTCGACTCTAATACTTTGAAAAGAGACAGAATTAAAGTCTAAAAGTGAGTTGACAGATAAAGTAAAACAAACCAAAATAAAAACATTCAAAACTACTGAAATTTCAACTAAAGAAGATATTGATTAGTAGAGAATTTTATAAATAGCAAGCTTCGACCACGTACATCAATAAGACTTCTCGAAGAGTTTGACCGGCGATGCAAATGCATCTAATTCAATGAATTGTTACTCATGAATATAGTAGAAAAGAAGTGAGAGTTTAACAAAGATTAACCCCTTTGAGACTTTTAGTGGCATTTAGCACTCCTTAAGCATGAATCCCTACGTCTAATAAACCATATTGAACATTGTTGAATTGCCACGATTTCCCGAAGTCTTTAAGATTGGCAGTCTAAAGTCTTCATAAATGCATGAATGTGCAACCCTTTGGATTGAACAATATTAACCAGACCTATGGAAACGAATGTTAAATGTAAATACGCGAATATATCCAAAATAATAATGAGTATGGCCAATACATTGCCTATTTATACAATCCTTCGTCTTTTTATCGCCCATGCTTCTTTACTCTCGTTAATTAGCCTCACAACCAGTCCCCCACATCACCTCTCTCCTTATGCTAGCTTTGCGACCATGTGAAAGAACCTCTGAAGTCTTTTCCTCTAAGGCAAAATCTAGCGGTGCAGCTAATTTGTTCTCCTCTTGATCCATTAGCGAGTATGATCCATCATTCCGAAAGCAATCTTGGTTTCAATTGCATAATAATGATCGAATCAGTGATTTACCAGAGAAATTGCTTCATTCAAGGTAACGTGCTCTCTCTCTCTCTCTCTCTCTCTCTCTCTCTCTCTCTCTCTCTCTCTCTCTCAACGATGTTGTATTTTTGTTCTGATTAATAGCATTAAGTCCATGGATGAAGGGAGGAGGAAAGAATCATCCTGAACTGATGGACCGCGTGACTTCATCTTCGTAAGGTACCAAATACAAAGCTACCAATAGTACCTAAATCATGTTTTGTTTAATCCGACTTTTGATATCATTTCTTGTACTCGATTCTGACCGCCAATCTAACTTTCATAATACGCTCTCGTCGGAGTAGGGAAGAGTGGCTTGTAGCTTGTTCGATCGCACCAAATTTCGCAAGTCGAGCAAAGCCACCACGTCTAGTGAGTAGTGACCCTCCATTAATCCTAACTCCTTTTCACACGGGAGTCGTTGAAGGTGGCAAGCTTGCATGGTTTCTACGCAGTCCCATGGATCTGCAATTTGTATGCGTGAAAGCCCATCTTCAACAAACAAAGTTAATTTAATAATCCTATTGGTATGTTGCACCACTTATCTATTGCATTTATATGCTCTTTCTGTACATATAATCTCCCTCCACATATAAATTTTATAAAGATGTTGCATTTTCTTTCCCTCAACCCCTCCGCTTAGATTCCCCTCTTGAAGATCCTAGAATATGTATATAGGACTAGAGCCGTCGAGGAAGAGGCCCAAAACAAACCCTCTCATATGTTTGTGCGTGTAGAGAGAGAGAGAGAGAGAGGATTTTTGGAGTCGCTCTGCTTGCTTGGTCCATCGGAGAGAAGGCCAGACGACATGCCAAGGAGAGTAGCGACCGGAGCTGGCAGGCGACAGGGACATTGGCAGAGAGAGTCGTCAGCAAGAAGATAAAGTTGGAGGAGGCTTTCAAGAAGACAAAGGCGCCGCCTCCTTAGCGTCCTCTTCAACTTCATATTGTACAAGCTCAATCTCACTATCGACGTCAATCAAGTCCTGGACAAGCATCCTGATAGAAATTATGACAGTTATTCTATAATAATTTTGTTAACGGTTATGAAACGGTTGTTTAATAACATTTTTATAATGTTTTATAACAACTCTTTAATAGTCGGATAATGCTTTTGATATATTTATTTATGAACTCTTTTCATAATGGTTATATAACAGTCATCTATTAATTATCAATAAATTTATTAGTCTCTTTTTAACAATTTTCATTTCATTTGAATATAAACTTCAAACCACAATTCTCGACAGTATATCAAATTAAAAAGACAACTTTTTCCCTTTTCTTTTTTCTTTTTTCGTTGAATTATATAAATTGTTCATATTCTTTCTATTATTTTGTGCAATATATAAATATATACACAAAGCCTATTGTGTCTTAGGAAAATAGTTTTTCATATTTCATGGAATGGAATTATCATAAAGACAGTGTAGTGCTTGCATGCATCAGATAATTAATTTCATTTTCTTATATTTTTTAATGGATTTTCAACAATTATTATTTTTTCTTATTATCTAATATAATTCCAAAAACATTGCTTTCAAAAACATTATTGGGGTCCCGGTGCTCGTTAAGCTATAGCATGGTTATTAAAATTTTCACAATATTCAAAGTCTTAGCAGAAAAGTAAAAAGTTATTTTTTGATATTTAAAATGCAAAAAAAAAAAAACAAATAAACGACCATAATCTAGGAAGTAGCCGTCTTCTGTCGTGAGGAGAGAGAGCGAGAGAGAGAGAGAGAGAGAGACCGTCACAGGCAGGAGCGCACCCGGAGAAGACGATGGCGTGCCTCGTGGTGGCTTCATCGCGAACCCACTGCTCTCCTCTATGCTCCGACGCGACGCGCTCGGGGTCGTGCAGACGACCCAGTTCGCTCTCCTGGGCTTCTTCGTTCCCGACTGCGGACCTCAGGGCCTCGCTCTCCGTCGCCTCTAAACCCGCTCTTCCCAAGGTAAACGCCGAACTCGTTTATCCCCCACCCGTTCTTGACTCCTTCGCATCGCTCCTTGCGAATCTCACACGAAAAATGAGAAATGGGTCGACTGATTAGTTAGTGATGACACTGTTTCCGGCTGGAACGTTGTCGGGTAACGTGAAAGCTTATTCCTTTTACCCAAAAGTGAGTGCAAGGTTGGAGCTTCGTCATTTCCTAGGGTGAAACTAGTCAAACCCCTTCAATTTGTTACTCTTAGATGATGATGATTGGATGGAAATCTTATGCTCCTGAGTTGTTTGTTGAATCATTTGAGACTTGGTAGCAATGGTCGATGGAAACTCAGCTCAGCCATTGAATTGGATTGCAAAGGTTATGTTTGAGACTGCAGTCATCATTCGCGGCAAGACTCGTGGTTAAGGTTGCAAATCGGTTCGATTTTCTTTCTAGAAAGCGCCCTGTCCAAGAGTGCGCTTGAAATTCGTAGTTTCTGCGAGCACAATGCTGTTTGAAAGTTGAATTGTGCAGCTAAAAGCCAGCACATGTGACCTTGTTGACCAATTCGTCAGAAAAATTGGGGAGAGAGACTTGCTTGCGTCTAAGGTGGATCTCTTGGAGCCTCAGTGGCATAGAGAATGGCTTAAACACCTTTAAAATGAATAGATGAAAATGTCCTGTGAAGTGTCTGGCTGCTGCTTTGAAGAATTTCAGTACACCCTGCTTACTGTGCAGTTGCAGACTAGCAGGATGACGTTTGATTTGTGGTCAGTGATCCTACAATAAAAAGACTTTACCTCCCTAATGATTGTAAAATTGGGATGTCACAATTCTTTGTACTTTTTATTCACAATAGCTCATCGTTTTCCTCTCCTCAAGATGCTTCTAGTTGTCAATCAGTTGGGTGTTGATCTAATTTATGGTACCTCAATTTAAAATGTCCAGGTTCCTGTATTTATTATTCACACAAAAATGAAAGAACATTAATTTGTTTCATTGGTTTTTTTATCTTGAAACTTTGCACGTGTATCTGTGAGCATAGATTCTATCTCAGGATCATTGTTACAGCTGCCTTTCCCAACATCCAGGGCAGCTCCAGGGTGAAGTTTCTTGACATAGCTTGTGATGAGGTTTTTTAGGATGCTAATTGCTGAAGTTTTTACCTGGATATTAGGTGAGGGACTGGTTTCTAGTCTCTGGCACCTTATTTTCGAGACCAGCTCTGGCAACTAATTGAAAGTCCTGTTGTGCCATTTGACTATTTTAAGGATATTTTCTGGAAACTTCTCTTTCTTTCTTTTTTTCTTTTTTTTTTCATGTCTGTGTATGTGTTTTGGATGTCGAAACATGCATAGTGCCAATTTGTGTAGAAACTGTATCATGTTGTGTAGATGATTATTTTGAGCTGAACTACTTTTTTTAAACAGATAGTTCACTAATGCTAAGTTTACTGTAAATTCTTTTGGGGTCACTTTTGTTGTACAATGGCTCTAGGTTGGTGGTGAGCTTTTGTTAGCTAAATTATTGCCTGATTAATCTTGCATTTGTTAGTGGGGCAAACAATGTTCTAGATGATTAGTCCCGATTGTCCATGCTTATGATTCAGGAACCAGGGGCATAAGCTATTTGTTAGACCATATTGTGAGGGGCACTGTAAACCAGTCTCATGGTTTGGTTCAAAAAATTTCGAGTTTGCATGGATGACATTTCTTTATGTCCTTTTACTATGGTTAGTGCTTTTTCTTTTGGAATTTAGTATCTTTTATAAGGATAAAGCCATGAGAATGCTCCTAATTTTTTTCTGCACAGTCAGCTTGGCTATATTGACTGAGATACAGACTGTAAGGCTAAAAGCCATGTTTTTCCTTTTTCTGGTGAGCTTAAAATAACTATTCCGCCTTAGCAGAAATTTGTTCTATTTGGTTTATTAGGAATCGTTCATTCAGTCTGCTTGGACCCGGAGATCTCGTGGTGAATTAGCAAAGAAACCCAACAGGAAGTCATGGAAGCAGAGGACAGACATGTACCTGAGGCCATTCCTGCTCAATGTGTTCTTCTCAAAGAGGTTCGTTCACGCAAAGGTGATGCATCGAGGAACGAGCAAGGTGGTGGCTGTCGCGACAACAAATGCCAGAGATCTCAGGAACAATTTGCCATCACTGACGGATGTCAATGCTTGTAGGGTTATAGGACAGCTGATAGCTGACCGAGCAAAGGATGCCGATGTATATGCCATTGCTTATGAACCAAGAAAGGATGAGAGAATAGAGGGCAAGTTGGGGATCGTGCTTGATACTATCAAGGAAAATGGCATTATTTTTGTGTGAACCTCTCTTCATATTCGATAATGAAATTCGGGTGAATCTGTCCTTGTCCTTCATTTCCTTGCCCATGTGAGAAACAGCACTTTATCTGTACCAGAAAAAGCAAATGAGGAATTGTGCAATGCCTTTCATCGCTGTCATTCTCTAGTCCAAAGTTGCTAACCCTCCAAAAAATGAAAAGCCTATTTTGCTGCCACATTGTGGAAATGGTTATTGGAGAGCTAAAGCATACAGCATCCAAATTAATTAGGAGACGTTATTCATCAGCAACTCAGAGTTAGTGGAGGTTTTGTTTGGCCTTTAGAACTATAATAATTGAACGTGCACAAGCAGTCAAACCTGAAAGCGAAATATGCTAAATTGCAGATTGTGACATTCGTGTCCGGTGAGCAAAGATCGATTTCTGTTGGAATTCCTTGGGAGTTTAGGCGCTCAATCATGCTTCCTTCCGCATTCAAAAATTGCCTCATACGGTGCAACTTTGCCAATCTTAGCTAGATTAGTGTGCTTCTCTTGACCAAACCCCATACGTGTCCCTCTCATCGCCTCATACGGTGCAACTTTGCCAATCTTAGCTAGATTAGTGTGCTTCTCTTGACCAAACCCCATACGTGTCCCTCTCATCCTCTTTCTATCATATAATACTAAGCAGAAGCGAACGCACATGACATTTTAATTTTATCAAACATAAAAGCAAGAAACCTGACAAGAATTTGACTGTCCAATACAACTAGTCCGACCTTTTAAGGCGGAACATTGTCCATCGAGCGATCAAGTGAAGATCGAATGACCAAATTGGAAGCAGTGATCCGGCTCACGGCTTGTTTTTCCTTCTTTTGGCTAAAAATCCAGCTCACGGCGTGGATTATCTTAATGGCACTCTTTAATGCAATCACCTAAATAGCTGAAAGCCTCTCAATTTTCTAAAGAAAATAAGGAAGCCTTTGCCTTTCAGATCAAAGCACTCAAAATTTGGAGTTGACGCCGAACCACAACAATCCAAATATTTGTTCAGATCACTGTAAGGTCACACGAAGTCGTTCATCTCCAGCTTTTGTAAACATGCTAAAAACTGCTTGAGGCCAAACTTGAAGAAGTTGGCGCTAACACAAGAGGCTGGGCAGTGAATTCGGGAATTACAGTTGTAGATTCGGAAATAACCAACAACCATGAAGGGCAAGTCTATTAGTGCAGAAATTTTTATTCAAATTAGAGTCTGTCCAGGCCGGTTTAATCAATATCCTTCCATGTAGACATGTGATTGTGAAGTGAACTTTTACACCGCTTTCTTCTGCAAATAATGGCAGAAAGTTAGCGTCCAAGTTTGCCTTGCTTCCTTGAGCTACCTTTTAACAAGGGATCAGGCTATCTTCGATCCACTGAAGCATCAGAAGATTGTCAAACGCTAACCTGTTATCCTTTAAAAAAACGAGATCTCTAATGATAAGATGATCAGGGATGTGAAAATCTGAACTAGATCGGTAAAATTTTATGTATTTCAAGGAACAAGTCCAAGGGTCCAGCACATTTTCTTATGACTAAGTTCAACAGATTGTCATGCAATAGTGCCAAGAAAAAGCCAGCATATGTCAAGTGGACCGTAGGCTGCCCATCAACACCGCATGAAGATCAGATCAGATTCATAGATCAGAAACAAAAAAACTCGAGTTCCACTCTCCAAAAAAATTGTAAGTACGGCAATGAAACTGAAGGTTTCTTCTTGGCCAGTAATGAAGCACCTTTCAGAATGCTAAGTTGCATCTCTCTGTGATTTCACTGTTCTCTTTCTAAAAAATGAAACAGATGGTTCTCACCCTGTTCCCACCCTCCTCTTCCATATTCTCATTTGTAATTACCAAAAACGTGGAAGAACTCTTTGAAGTTCGAATAAAATTCCCTTTCCACAAAGTAGGAACCCCATTCCATATCTTTATGATCCATGCATCCACTTCATGAATCTTGGTTTCAATATCCTTTTCAATTGTTGTCTGTGCTTAAACATAGACTGAATACACCCTGATATGCTGCAATCACATATATCAATAGGATCATATCCTCAAACTATTATTCGCCAGACACATTCAAGTTAGAATCTTACTCGAGAACATTTTTTGGACAAAGATGATCCAAAGTTCAATCCTTAGCATGCAAAACTGCAAGCTGGATGAAAATCACATCTTCATCTTTCAATGCCTCGTGTAAGTTCATATTCTTTCTCAGGAGGAATCACGAGGCATCTACAGATAAACGCTTCCCATTCCACTCTCTGAAAGTTATTTCCCAGGAAACTATCAGTTAAGCAACCAACTGCAAAGTCAGGAATATCCGATAACGAAACAAGCAACACTAAGCTAGAAATGCAATAAGTTGATTTTAGCCAGCCTCTAACTCTCTGATCACTTTTTTTTTTCTTTTTTTTCTTTTTTTCATCTAGAGTAAAAACAGCTCAAGGTACAGCCATATCGACACCTTGACAGAGAGGACTATCTCGAGACAAGCACATCCACACTACAATTTAGACTATTCTCAACTGCTTAACATATATCTCCTCATCATGGAAGAGGGCTGTTCTTTTGCAGATACACAAAGCCCTCCTGTACTCTTCGAATACACAGTAGCATTCCCATTCTCATATCAACACCTTGACAGGGAGGACTATCTCGAGACAAACACATCCATACTTAAATTTAGACTAGTCTCAACTGCTTAACATATATCTCCTCATCATGGAAAAAGGCTGTTCTTTCGTGGATTCACAAAGCACTCCTGTATTCATATCTTCAAATACACAGTAGAATTCCCATCCCCATCGAAACATTCACTGAACATTCGATAGGGAGGCATTAAGGTGTCTCGCTGCATCAAACACATGTACATACCAATCGAATACCATAAACTCCCTAAACAATAACGGCACATTCCCATGACAAGTCGAGGGGAAATGGAAGATTTATTCCAGTAAATGAATGGACAACCGAAACCAATGTCGTTACATATCACAATGGGGGTTAGCAGTGCACTCTGCCTATCATCGCTAACCTCAAAGTTTATTAAAAAGGAAAAGAAAAAATGAAACTTGATCAGCAAAGACAGTACTACAGATTCGAAATTCTCCTGTATGGAATGAAGCTTTACCCCCAAAAGCAATCATCACTTGAGCAATTTAACTCGGGCCCAGATAAAATACGACCCTGCAAAACCAGAACTCACAACTACTTGCGCGAGTCCGCCGATTGAGAAGGCGGGACGAAGTTGAGCGAAGACAGCGCGGTGGTGTCGGGGCTCCTGAGCTGATCGAGCTGCTTCTTGCCGCGGCGGAGCAAGTACTCGACGTAGAGGAAGTTCTTGCGGTCTACCTGCCGGGCGCCGCGGCGGAATTCGTCGGAGACGATCGATTCGACGCGGCGGCGGTCGTCGGGGGACTTGGAGCGGGCCGCCCGGAGGAACCCGCGGTAGAGGGCGAGCACCTGCTTCTGCATCCCGGAGAGCCGCCTCGGTGCGTTCGCGCCGCCCATTCTCCTCTCATTTACGGCGGTCGGCTCGCCGGAGGAGTTTCAGGCCGAGAGAGAGAGAGAGGGGGGAAGGACTCCGTTGGAGATTGGAGGAGAGAGACGTGGAGAAGGATCCGGCAATCTATTGAGAGCCGAAGGCGGGTCGGTCTGGCAACGAACGCGAAAGTGAACTTCGTTTTTTTCTCTTTCTTGGTTTTGCTCTTTTTCATCACATTAATAAATAAATTCTCCCAATTCTTTACCTGACCATCCAAAATTGAAATGGAGGATTTCAATTGGACAAGAAGAACTAAATTGGGACGAGAGACTTTGTGATTAAGACATTTCATATTTACTATTAAGATGCATGTCAATGTAATTGTGAGATTTTGTATGACTTCATGCATATGTGAAAGAGTCGGAAGTGGGTTCTGATGTCATGCGAGATTTTGTGGAGATTGCTAACTACTGTTTTAATAATTGGAGGTCTTGGGCGAAAGGATTCGGGGCACTGTTGACAGTAATAATTGTGGGAGGGAATCAAGTGCACGGTTATTCTGCAGCGAAGAAAAATCAATCAACAACCGATCGAGATGGGAAAGTAACCACCTTTCCCCATCCTCATAATGTCGTCGCGACAGCTGCTGGCTCCTGCTACACAGTAGTGTCCACGCACTGTTCGCTGCTTCCACTTGCCGAGAATCGGACCCCCCCACAAAGCTTAAAACTCGCGAACCGTCCCGTCCAGTTTCCGCCCCAAAAGTTCTCCTCGTCGATCGAGGAGAACTCCGCAGGACCTCGCGCTCCGTTCGACCGCCGCGCCCGCCTTACTGCTCTTTCCCTAGATCTCCGCCGGCCCCCTCGCCGGCGACGCAGAATGCCGCACGGCCACAGCCGTCTGGGGGGCGCCGGCGGCCGCTCCACGCCCTCCTCGCCGCCCTCCTCGCCGCGGTCCCGCCACGGCCGGAGCAGGAGCTTCGGCGGCGGCGGCGGCGGGCGGTGGCCGAAGAAGAGCCTCGTGGAGAGACTGGTGCTGGCGATCGTGTCGGCGGTCTTCAGGCGGAGAGGCGTGCTGTTGTTCGCGCCGGTGCTGTACATTACGGGGATGGTGTTGTATATGGGGTCCTTCGGGTTCGACGTCGGGCTGAGGAGGAATGCGGACGGCCCTGCGCCGCCCGGATCGGTGTACAGGAGTCCTCAGGTCTTCGAGAAGCTGTGGCCTTTGATGGAGACCGAGAGCAATTCCAGCTTTCATGCGGTAACGGTTTTGCGCTTTCATTCTAAAGCCGTCGGCTTTAATTAGATTGTCGGATGCTTTCCTCAAACGCGTCGTCCATATTGGCGGTAACTGCCAAAGTGATGGTAGTTTGTCCGTTGCCCCTGCTTTGCTTGTTGATTTTGATCCTCTCTCTTTTGAGCTACTTTGCTGACTTAAATCCTGTAATGGAGAAGCGGCGCTGACATTAGCAGAGCTATGCGGGTGCTGTGGCTGCTGCTGTTGTTTGGTGACACTTGTTATTTGTTACAGTTTTATAATTTGGGTATGTGAAGATCCTTGCTGAAAATTCGCCCTGCATCGCCCTCTTTGGAGAGACCTTTTGGTTGCTTGTTTCCGTAAACTATGGCGTTCTGGTGGCAGGCTAGGTTATTTTGAACTTGCTAACCTCTTACTGGTCAGCTTAGAATTGATTTAGTGTTAGATCTCGCAATAGAGTAATTTTCTTTTCTACATTAATGCTTGAATGTAATAGGATGTCGCACAGAGAAAGTTCGAATGTTACAAAAAGGATGTTGCATTCTTCTATGGGATGAAGTGAATAGTATCTGGTAAACACATCTGCAAGTTTGTTGTCGAATTATTAAAGTTACTATTCACTGTGATTGTAGCTGATATCTTGTTATTTCAAAGCACAATCTCTCTGATCTCTACGGAAGTGCAAATTATTTGGCTGATCTGCTGTTGCTCATTCATGCAGTTGACAATGGCATGGAGTTCAACATTACATCAAAGTTGGAAGCCTTGCGGTAGCATGACTACTTCTCAAACAGGTTGGACTTTCTGTTCACAAAGTTTAAATAGGATATTTTCCCAATAAGTTGATTATGTGATATGTTTCTGTCTTGAGGTCTGTTCTTACTGTGTGTCATAATCCAGTAGTTCCCATGCGAACCACCTTGTTCGTCATTCATGTATACAGCATAGGACTTAGCCATAAAGAAATAATGCGATGGCACAAGCATGCCTGCAGATTCACTCATATGTTGGTGTTCAAATCCGTGCTTGTCTATGTGTCCAAAAATACTTTTCCAGTTGGAGAGAAATATGCTGTATCATGCTTGCAAATATCACTGGAAACAACTAATTGCTATCAGTGATTTTCTGCTACTAGGGTCCAAACAATTGCCAGAATCAAATGGTTTCCTTATAATTGAAGCAAACGGCGGGTTGAACCAACAACGCTTGTCGGTGTGTTCTCTCTCAACTTAGTGATGTTCTTCATCTTTGATGCAGCTTGTATATTGTATTGTCCCATGTCTTAGTTCTAACACTAATGCAACATACAGAATTGGCGATACTTTCTTAATGAGGGATCACACACTCTTGTCACCTTTCAGGAAAACATAAAGCTGTCCGTGCTTTCTTTTACATTTATGGCTATCGGATAGGAAAGGTTAATTGTATGTGTGCATGCATGGAAAAAAATTAAGCTTGTATTGGTTATTTGTCTGATCATGCAAGATTCTGTGTATGTAGTCTTAGAAAAAAGAAAGAAAATTTAAGCTTTCTACAACCTTGCAAGGTTTCAAAGTGTAGACAGAATGAATGGAATTCACTGTCATTGTCTTAAAATGGTAGTTATTAGTTTTAGATAGCAGGCCCTGCTTGGCTCATGGCTCCTCTTCCTTAAGTGGATTAAATCCTCCAGATTTGCATGCAAAGGTGGCAATTGGGAAGTTTGAATCAATTGGCCACTTTGCAATGACTAAATCTGTTAAGAATGGAGATACTTATAGGCTCTGACGAAGACTAATAATGGCTAGCCTCGTTTTCTAGTCCAGTAGTTGGTATGAGTTGAGCATTAAAAGGACTGTATGTCCGAGTATAGTTTTTTGTCTATGAGTAACTCATAGGGAACTTTCTCCTGTTAGGCTTTGCTCTTCAGAATTGTGTGCGGCCACATTGAGTTGTTAATACGAGTCCCTGGCCCATATTCAATCTGATTACTAATGCTGAAATTCAAATAAATGCACCTAAATAAATGTTAATTGCATGAGACATTGTAACAGTTAAACTCTTGCTGTATGTCTTCTATCTCTGTATTATAGCCGATATAGTTGTAACAGATGAACATTTATCTGTCCTCATGGCAGATATGTGATGCGGTGGCAGTAGCTGGACTGCTGAATGCAACTCTGGTTATACCTATTTTTCATCTCAATAGTGTTTGGCAAGATTCCAGGTTATGATTGGTTATTACTCTTCAGTATATAAGCATGCATTAGGTATTTCAATGCAGTTCTTCTTATTCAAATACAAGCAGAAGATTGCTGTTTTGAGACCTAATGTTTAGGGATTTTCAAATTCTGGCTATCTGAATGTATGGTCTTTGACCGTTAATAATGATTCTTCTTTAGAGTTCGGTCACTTAAGCGATCCACTTTCTAAATGAACTTACAAGCCTTCTGGCAAGTGAAACAACTGAACTGAGAATCTCTGATTTTTTAGATCATGATAGGTTCTAGTTTCATGCAGCTTTTAGGCAGTGGCCCTCACCTTCTGTAGCACAGTGAGATTACAGAATCACGAACATTGTCAATTTCGGCAAGCCTTACTGATCAGTGAGATTCTGTAGACAACATGAAATCTTGTACCCAAATGCTGGGTGTATTCAAAGATGTTAACTAGGTCCCAACTATGCTAGTTCCTAACTTGTCCTATGGGTCTCGTCAGAAACCAGTAAAAGAATGGTGGCACGGGCCATTCTTAATCTAAAATAAGTGTACCTCAAACTTGATTGGTAGGGCACATTTAGGTTGATAAATTAGGGTTTACTAAAAACCTATCTTGTAGCATGACTTTTACAATAAGCTCTCTGCAAATTACGGTACTTCAGACCTTTTTCTTATGCGAAGCACGCTCCTCTTATCATTAGGAGGTGAGACTTTTCATTATATCTACATAATTCTATGTCTCAGGACGTCACTTCTAGGTTGATCTAAGCGCATGTTATCATTAGTGTTTCTGTGCTCCAGATATGGAAACCTCACATCTTGTTCCTTTTGTTTGTTTCAGCAACTTCTCAGACATATTTGATGAAGATTTTTTCATTGATTCTCTCAAGAATAATGTAAAGATAGTGAGAGAGCTCCCACAAGATATGCTTCAGCGATTTGATTATAACATTAGCAGCATAGTAAATTTGAGAGTAAAAGCTTGGTCCAGCCCTAACCATTATCTTGAAAAGGTCCTTCCGAGGATGAAGGAACTTGGGTATTTGCTCTTTCTCTTCCTGCAATGCTATCTTATTTCTTTGAAATCTTTTCTTAGCATAACTAACTCCATGATAGCGGTCGCATATGTAATAATCACTTGAATTATTGTTATCTGAAGAACTGTAGCAGGATCCAATCTGCCTTCCTAAAAGTTCCTGATTAGGTGAAGCATCTATAGAGTTTTATGCTAGTGGTGGGCTGTATGGCCTGTATTGTCAGCTCTTAGGGATGATAAAATATCACCAAATTCCAATGTATGATATCCATCATGCATCCAGGCCAAATACCCTGTTTTCTCTCTAAGAGTTAGTCCTTGCGGATCTTTCTTGCTATATCATAGTTACATTTTGTGAGAAGGATTTAACCAAAACCATGATACGACTTTCATCTTTGGGTGAATCGCATACACATCCCCCGCTGCTCAGAACAGGTGCTTTACCTTGTACCTGTGCTGAGACATGAACCAGTTTGTTTAGTGATGCTTAAATGTATGATCAGCTAAAATGTCTGGAAGTGAGAGAAAGATATCTGGCAACCAATTATACATGGAGCAAACTGTATATTACTTGGACAGAAGTGGGCAATTTAATATGCAAAGGTAGCCCTGCAAATTCTCCATATGCTATTTTCTAGCTTCAACCACTCATCCCTTTGCATGATAAATCACATAATCTTATGATTCATGACTGTATGAGTTAGGCTCCTAAAGCTTTGTCTGTTGCTATGTTCAATTTCGTCTACAACTATGTATGGGTTCTAATTTTTATTTAAAGAGACTTATAAATGATTTGGGATAGGCAATTTGTGTGCAAGTCCAACTATCTACCTTGAACATGGATATTTTGGAGGTTAATCTGAACATTGTTCGCCAGTGTGCATTGTCTGCATAGTCATGTACAGGAGATCTTGGTGGGGCAGTTTAGAAAGCAAGGCAGATTCAAACAAGAGTTTAGTTCTTTTCTTTATATTGTTGGGCCTGTTTAACCAGAACAAGTGAAAATGGGAAGTGACAGATTTATGGGCAGCTATGGTGAAAATCAAGTTGCTGTCGCTAATGAATGTGTTTTGGTGCTATTCTTGGGGGCCTAATGACTACATTTAGGGTTTTTATTTGACATCTAGATGGCCCTTCTTTCGTATACCTCAGCAGACTTCCCTTTCGGAATTCGTGCTGGAGCGTCTACATTTAGTATGTCTCGCAGAGCATGCTGAGCCAGGAACCTGTAAATCATTGTAGGACTTTCAATCCTTTAAGAAAGTAAAAATGTGGGTAAGACATTATGATCAGAAACGAAATTGCTGCACTCAAATTTGCATGCACCAATACTACAGACTTCGTACTACCTTAGAGATATGTGTGCAGAGTAGAAAATAAATCGTTAAATAACTTAAAGAATTAATAAATTGATTTCAGTATCTAAAGTACTTAAACTCTTTCATTAATCTAAATTGAAGATTATTTGATATAGAAAATTCAATGAAGATTACATATATGCTTTACATATAATAAATTGCTTTAAAATGGTGAAATCATGATATTCTATCACAAGTAAGCACACCCTCTCTTCTCTACCAACTTATGATGCTAGGTTAACCGACTCAGGAAATACAAGCGTAGGCTCTCTCCTCTCTCCCCCTTTTTTAGCCAAGACCATCAAGCCCATTTTTCACCTTGAATGGGTCAAAGCCAAAAATCTGATGAATAGAAGGAAAGGAGAGGAGCTCAGGAAATATATTCAGATTAAGTATGTGATTATTAGGTTTGTTAAGAAGTGTATAGTCTGTCTATTCTCAAATTGCACGTGGTTTTGCATTTATTTAAAAGCCCCAATAAAATCTGCTCCCCAAAACAGCACACATTGTGACAATGCTCAAAGTATTGGAAGACTTCACAGGCGTGCTGCCTATATGCAATGACAAGGATAATGTAGTTGGATATCCAATAGGATAAGGTAACACATCAATCAAATAAAGTGGCTATGAAATTGAACAAAAACAAACACATACCCCACCCAAGGAAAGAAGAATTCTAACATTGTGGTCTCCAAGAAAAATTGCGGGACCTGTAACGTCAAAGGTTTGTTTTCATTGTTTATGCAGATAAACCTGCAAACGGGTCATGTAGGGAATATATTAGACTCCAGTTTGTATAAAACAGGTTGCAAGAGAGAAGATAAAAATACATGTGTCAGTTTCTGATTGCAATTCAAACATATGAAAGTGAAGAGAAAAGGACTGACATGGATTCCTTTCCTTCTTTCGTGATATAAAAGGGGCAGTTGGATTGCTTGGTTACTCTATGCTCGATTATTGAAATTTTTTTTTTTTTTTTTTTTTTTGAGTCATGACAATTTAATTTTAAATTTCCAATTTCTGCTCTGTGTCAATTGGAATTCCACAAATTTCTTCCTACTGGAGTAAAAGGGAATTTCTGGCACAAAGAACCAAGGGTTGAATGGCCGAAGGAATTTTAATGGATTACCTTCGACTCATTGTTTTGATGCAGCAATGAACTATCCAATAAATCGTCAAAAAAAGATGAATAATTTGACCATTTGACTCTTCCTTATCTCCTCTTTTAGTTCTTTCAGTTTTTTTTCTCAAACAAAGAATTAGAGGCCCTCTCAGATAACCCTTAAAGAAAATAGATTATAATTACATTGAAATATACAATAAAATCTTTGAAGTGTATCTCATTGATACTTGAAAATCCTCTTTTATATACATACATACATACATACATACATACATATATATAGTGTGAGAGAGAGAGAGAGTATAGATTTCTTCGCTAACTTGAAAATGTAAAATTATTTTGTCATAAAATCATGTATATATGTATACAAATAAATTGACATGGCCCCACTTAATTTGCATGATTCTTATTCAAAAATTAAAAGAAACATCATACACTATTCACCTATATGGAAAAAAAAAACCACTGAAAGAATATTTTCAATTGGTAATTTTAGCTTTGATGACTATTTGATTTACATATATCTACTTAATATGAAGGACTGGATTGGTTCTAACTAATGTACAGGGAAATGGGAGAGAATGGAGTTTTGTATGAGATGGCTCAACCACACAGCTCCATTCTACCCAACTTTCTTATTATTTATAGATTTTGGTGGGTGAAGATATTAGATGCCTTATATTCACCGGATGATCATGACAAATGGACATTTACAATAGTTTCACATTAAGAGGCACATTATCTGTCTTGAGGCATTATATCAGCTTTAAGCAATTGTCACCTGTACCATAATCAGTTGTTTATAAAAATTTTAAATATCTTTCTCCAAACCACAATCTTGGGATGGCGGTGCAGATAACTTATGTGGTTCTTCTTTATATTACAGAGCTGTGCGCATTGCCCCCTTTTCCAACAGATTGGCAAATGCAGTTCCTTCACCAGTACAAGGTCTCAGATGCTTAGCCAATTTTGAAGCGCTGAGGTTTGCAGAACCTATAAGAGTTCTTGCTGAGAGGATGGTTCAAAGAATGATTAGGAGAAGCTCAGAAGGTGGGGGCAGATATGTGTCAGTGCATCTTCGATTTGAGAAGGTGCTTCTTCTTCCTTTCCTTATCACTGTGCTGCACAAGATTAAAAACACAATCTTAGATGACCCAAATCTAAAACTTCGTTCTTGCACAAGGATATGGTTGCCTTTTCATGCTGCGAATATGATGGTGGAGAGGAGGAGAAACGTGAAATGGATGTTGCTCGAGAAAAAGGATGGAGAGGAAAATTTAGGAGAAAAGGAAGAGTGATAAAACCTGGTGCAAATCGGATGGATGGAAAATGCCCTCTAACTCCACTGGAGGTACCATCTACATCAACCTTTATAAGTTCATTCATATGTACCTATGGGTAGTTTATGTAATATATAGCTCCTTTGGATGGTTAGTTTGCCCCATCATCAGAAGTTTTCACTCCAAGTTGCCTAGACCTCAATGGCTAAATCAAAAGTGTGGCAGAGTAGCCAAAGTTTCACGAATTCATGTGGCAGGTGATTTGTAACTTGAATGCATAGAGTTGACTTTTTTTTGGCCATAACATTTTTACTTCAACCATCTAAAATTCATATTTAGGATTTGGAGCTGTAATCTCCTGCCAATGATGAGGACATTTCATGTTCTAGCAGTGATTAAAATCAATTGCTTTACATTTGGCATAGTATTTTGCCTGATCTTAGTGCTTTGAGCATTTGGCTATTGTATAATAAAGGTTCTTTTAATTCATGCGTACGGATTGTTAAAATGTTGTCCCATATTGCTGACGATGGGTCCTATATACTCTTTATATTTATATGGTCTCCCTCTATCTATTAGCTTAAGCTTTTTGGTTGGACTTTCTAACATGGTATCTAAACCAAGGGGTCCCAAACTTCCAACTTTTCTAAAAGTTTAAGTTGATAGATGAAAGCGTGGTTTAATATTTAAATATTTTCGCATGGATAATACATAAGAGAGAGCCCAGGTGGAAAACAAAATAGTATAAGAAAGGGAATAAAACTGGTGAAATAGAAAAATAGTCTTTTGGGCTTGAGTATCTATGTGCCGAAAGCTGAATGTTTGTCTCTCTCAGTTAGGGTAATGAAATCACTGTTGTCCCTAGAGAAGTGCCTGCATATTATTCTATTCCCTTCAGAATTCCTTTCTCATTCTTCAAGAGTTCATCATTGAATGACCCATAATATGTGCATTGCCAGTCAAATAATTATGCGGTCCATTGGTATTATGGTAGGATGGGTGGGACCTTCAGATGTGCCTTCTTGCTTTAGTATTACGACATTAGATGATTGAGTGCTTTTCTACTCTTACTTACTTTCCCTGCCTCTTCCTCTTCTGGAGTAAGAGGCAAGTTCTACTTTATGTGTTCATGTCTTTATGGATAGGCATTGAAGACTTGATGGACAAATTAAAAGAATCCACGTCTATATAATCAACTCGTCCCTTTCCATTAGGGTTGTCATAGTTACCCAATGATCCTGTAACAACAATGCCTACCTAAGATCTGAGTTGCCGCTTGAATGTGCCTCCTTCATGATACCTGTCGTAAATTTCTTTTTTGGTGCTCTATTAGCAAGCGAATGTGCCTCTTTCGTGACACCTCTTTTAAATTGCTTTTTGGTGCTCTATTATCCAATGACACTTCAAGAAATGAGTTTATTACTTCCGAGAAAATGCTTTTTTTATATTGGATTTTCTTTTTTTTTTCCTTTTTCAGGGTATGGTTGTCTAAAACCATTTTTCATAAATGAAATTTTTCTCTACTCCCATGCAGGTGGGCATGATGCTTAGGGGCATGGGTTTTGATAACACCACTTCAGTATATGTAGCAGCAGGAAAAATTTATAAAGAAGAAAAGTTTATGGCCCCTCTTAAGTTGATGTTTCCACACCTACAAACAAAGAATACCCTTGCCACTCCCGAAGAACTTGCTCCATTCAAGGTATCATCCAGGCCCGTCTATGCTCTTTATTATATATTAATTTAAAGCAAATTAAAGTATGAAGAAATTAATCTCATGAGATATCTCTAATGTAGGGCTTCTCATCTAGATTGGCAGCTCTTGATTATTCAGTTTGCCTTCATAGTGAGGTATTTGTGACGACCCAAGGTGGAAACTTTCCTCACTTCTTGATTGGCCATAGACGGTACTTATTTGGAGGCCATGCCAAGACAATTAGGCCTGACAAAAGGAAATTGGCATTGTTGTTTGATCACCCCAAAATCAGGTTCCAATGGATCCAACTTCCTTTCTCTTTCTAATTGTTCCCTATCCTTTTGGTTAATGCTCCTTGATTGTGCCATCCATAAACAAAAGGGTTCTTATGTGAAATTATCTCATGTTTTCACTACTGAAGCAGTGGTCTAGTTGGAAGGTGGGGATTGTGGGTCAGAGGTTCATTTGGATCCAATCTGGTTTGAACCATGTATCCTTAATCAATTTGGGGAATTATTTCCCATTCTTGTGTTCAGACTTTGAATGTAGAATGGTGAAGTTCACTCATGTTTGGCTGTACTGTGCTTTAAGAATGACTTAGATGCTTTATACTGGTAAACAATGGAGATATCTACTTAGATTCATTACTGCTGAGCCAATATGAGAATTGCAACTTAGCAGTTAATTAGCCATGCAGGTAAGGAGAAGTATAAATTTTCCTTATTTTTCTCCCTATAAAACCGATATTTGTCAGTTTTTCTGGTAGAAACAGTGATGCTAAAATCATTTAGGGATGTGTGTGAACTTTTTCGATTATCAAGGATCCTATGGCCAAAATTTTATTGCACTTTAGGTGGAATAACTGCCAGCTCCATTTTCTTGGTAAACACCAACTGAAGGGACATTAACAGATCAATCTATTTTTCCAATTTATGGCCAAACGGGACCTTAGGTGAAAAGCACATCCTAAAAGGGGCTTATTGCATTGTTCACACTGTTCAGTGTCAGTTAAGGATGGCATCAATAGCTACACTTTTTCCATTTTTCTGCAGATTTTAATTGTTTTAGTATGTATTTCAACTGATGGGATAATATGCAAGCTCTTCCAGTGTCATGCTCACCAAGCACATCTTGCAGGTGGGAAAAATTCAAGCGCCAGATGCAAGATATGCTTCACCGAAGTGATGTTAAGGGAAGTGAGCTCAAAAAGCCTGGGGGCTCCCTATACACTTTTCCCATGCCAGATTGCATGTGTAAGCAAAACAAGATAAGACATAGACAGTGATACAAGAATAACAATCATCTGAAATATTGTAAGGATATGTGTCCTATAGGTTACAGGTTTATTACTCGTTGTATCCTATAAGTATCACATGATTTTGTAAATGTCAATTCTTTTATCACAAGGGAAAGGCTAATTTTGATTCTCTCCAACTCTTTTTGGCCACTGTAACTGCTATTCCAAGTACAAATTTTTTATATTTTAAATAGTGCCCCTGAAACTATGGGTCCTGAATTTGATTGGAAGATGGGAAATAAAAGATACTCATCGTACAAAAATCAAGTGGCATGGCTTCTCCCTTGTGAAGATTGAGGTGAGTCCGTGTTCTTTTCTTTTCTCTCTAACAAATGCCTGTAGGTTACATGCTGTTTGCTTAGATCAGCTATCCGTTTGAGAGCATGGTCATCATCAGAGTTTCAATGCAATGACCAAGCACTTCATGTAACTGAAGGACCCACTTGTAGATTGTTCTATAAGTTCACTGGAATTTCATTGTGATTTTGCTTTCTACTTTGTCTTTTACTCTTTGATAATGTTTTCACTCTATTATTGTGAGTCGTGACAGGTTTGAAATAGCAAACCCAGGTGCATAGTCTGCTGTCGTCCCGTAGACATTAGTGTGCGAGAACTCTTTCTGGGAGATGAGCAGGGCCTGCCAGTATCAGACATGTTATCAAATGTGAACTCACCAGTTCAATTGGATCTGAGAAAAGTTGAAATGTCTCCGGATAAGTGTAAACTGATTTTGAGAAAGACTTTTCTCTGGTCATTTTTTCGTAGTTTTTAGCGTATAGAAAGATGGAAAGCATATAGAAAGATGAAAATATGGATTATTTTGTTACTTGATAGAGTCGACCTTTCATCTACTCTTGATAGAAATAATGATGTTGGGTTTTTCTTGCTGATGTATTTGGCTACAAGTGGATGGGGATATAACTGATTAGGGTTCAACGCATGACATGGATCTCAAAAATTGTGGAATGGGCAGTGAACAGTCGGCCAAGAAGTGACGTCTTTGCCTTGTGCCTGCCCTGCCTGGGAAACCTTCAGCTTACACGTAACAAAGTAGCCGCTGCAAGTTAGGTGCGCCTGCCTAATTCATTAATCCAATGCAACTCTCTCTCTCTCTCTCTCTCTCTCTCTCTCTCTCTCTCTCTCTCTCTCTCTGTGACATATGCATAAATGCATGCGTAAATCATTCTCTTTTTTTGGACTATCTTCCTTTTTTCAGTGGACCTCTCTGCCATTTTATTCGGACTGTCCAAAAAAAAATGGTGGTAAATTGGGAAAATGTTGATTTAATAAAACGAAGGATGCAGTTGGAGAGAAAACAATCTTATACCTTTTCTTTTTACCCCTTTTGTTCATTGTCCTAAGTTATCACCAATTTGGAGTCTCAAACTTGCATTTCTTGGCCAAATTTTGGGTTTACCTCATCTAAACCTCGATAGGTCTTGAGTACATCTAGAACCCCTTCTACATCCAAGCCGGGTTATTAACTA
Organism: Eucalyptus sp. ANBG9806169; assembly: GCA_014182395.1. Lineage (NCBI taxonomy): Eukaryota > Viridiplantae > Streptophyta > Magnoliopsida > Myrtales > Myrtaceae > Eucalyptus > Eucalyptus sp. ANBG9806169. The sequence goes on from CM024578.1 coordinate 31,258,505, forward strand.
GCTTTCCAAACTCATCCCAATAGAGTACAGATGAAGTCAACGGCTGCTCGAGCTTGTTTGGCTTAAATAATTTGGACGAATAGAAATGAGCTTTCTTTAGGAGAATACTGATGTAGTACCATTAATTGAGTTTCGAGGAACCTATGTGCTGAATTTCGAGCCCATCCGATGTTATTACCGTACTGATGCCTGGTTTTCTAAAGTGCCAAGGCGACCTCAATTTCCTTTAAGGGTATTTTCCTACTTAACGTGGGCTGATTCACCAAAAGCACAAAAGAAGTAATCACCACATGTGCCGAAACTTTGTGCTGCCCTGTTGTTTGTTCTCAACACTATAGCCAATTAGCCATCCCCAACGCCCAAAGCTCGTCTCATATGGGTGCCTTTGACTCTCCAAAAGTAGTAACGAGGAAAAAAGGAAGGAGGTAAAAACTTCCTTTTTGTCTCTTTCCTTCCAAAATCTCTCTTTCGTTCTTGAGTGAGAACAGATAAACGTGACCCATTTGCTTTCCTTGTTTCTAATTTGGGACACATCTATTCGAGTTTTTAGACCCAAATGAAGTCTCCGGAAAAGGCGACCGACTGTGTCCAATGCAAACGCCGCGGGTTCATCTCCCCCTTTCCTTTCCTCACGACTTTGAAAAGGTCATTCCATTCTCGTCCCCGTTCTGATTGATGCCCCCTGTAATCTGCGTAATGGTGTAACGAGAGACCTAAACCGGCTGGAGGAATAAATAAACATTGAAGGACCACGCGAGTCAACCGAGCCCACAGGATATTCCACGTGGCAAAACAATTGATTTTGACCTCGATCTTTTTCACTTCTCATCCTCCTTTTTTTTCTCTCTTAAATCAACTTGGATTTTCGTTTCTTAACCCACCAAATTACGACAGTTGATATTGTAGACCCCGAATAGACCCCACATATGGAATCGTAATATCAATGGTTATCATGCACTGAATCTACAAAACAAGATCTTGAGCACTATAATTAGAAACAAGGTCTCAAACGAACTAGAAAATACCATGTCTTGATTGCATCACTTAGCACTGTTGAGAGTTTTTTTATATTTTATTGAAAGAATAGATTTTCTTATAATTGCATTATGAACACTCTATGCATCAAAACACACATCAAAGAATAAAAAGTTTCAATTAATGAAAGATCATACTTTTTTTGGTATAGTATAAGCATTCAGTTAATTATATACTAACAAAGACTAAAGAAATAATGTTATGGAGCAATCACTACTCAACTCATGGAATGAATTAGTCTTTGCAAGCGCCCTGTTCATCTAACATTGCTCATGCATTCAGCTCCACGTGTATTAACTAAAGAACAATATGATGAATACATCGAGACATCAAAATCAATCCTCAAAATCATTATACTAAACTACACGGTAGAGCGTCGAAAGTGCAATACCAAATTTTGACGAGATGCATGGCGATGATGGTGGTGGCGGCGGCGGCGGGTGTTGCCAATCACAGTCAAAAGACCAGCACTAGAACACATAATTTTCTCAAGGAGATCGAAATGCGAAGTTCACTCTCCATCGATGCGCGATCAGCAAAATCCATGAAAACCCGAAGCATGGGCCACGCCTTCATCCACAGCTCTTCCCTCCAATTCGAATTTCCGGACTCAATTATTAATATCGAGAGAGAGAGGGAAGGGAGGGAAGGGGGAGGGGGCGCGTGGCCATGTACGTGACGTGAAAAGTAGAGCTACCTACCTTATCAAAAGCCCCATCTCTCTTGTGACCACTTGTCTTTCTCATCAAATCGGTCAAATCTCCTCACTCTCTCTCTCTCTCCCTTCCCTCTCTCTCCTCCCCTCCTTCCTCAAAAGGGCAACCGGGGATCGAGTCTATTGGCTCCCTCCCTCTCTCCTACCCACCCACCACTTATTTTTCAACTCCCCACCCCCCGAATCAAATCCCATTCCCCTCTCTCCCTCCCTCCCTTTTTCCCCCATCCTTTTGCGTTTTCAAGCACCCACGCCCCGAGCTCCCAACGCCATCAATCAAGCTCAGGCACCCATCACCGCCTCGAGAAGTAGGAAAGCAAGAAGACCGAAGGCCCGACAGAGGGTCGCGCGCGCGCACGAGACATGGGACGATCCCCTTGCTGCGAGAAGGCGCACACCAACAAAGGCGCTTGGACCAAGGAAGAGGACCAGCGCCTCATCGACTACATCCGCCTCCACGGCGAAGGTTGCTGGCGCTCCCTCCCCAAATCTGCCGGTAACCCTCCTCCTCCTCCCCCCCCGACCGATGTCTCTTTTGTTGTCGTCTGTTTTCCCTTCCTTCGTTTTCAAGAACGGGAATGGAGGTCTTTTGTTGTTGACCTTGACCGGGTGCTTCCTGGGAATCTCGATCGCTGCAGGGCTTCTCAGGTGCGGCAAGAGCTGCAGGCTCAGGTGGATAAACTACCTCCGCCCCGACCTCAAGCGCGGCAACTTCACCGAGGAAGAAGACGAGCTCATCATCAAGCTCCACAGCTTGCTCGGCAACAAGTGCGTTTACCCTTCCATCGACTTCGAAAATCTCCTCTCTTTTTTTTGGCCCCTGGACGAGCTCTGTCTCCTCGGGGATCGCTCTGTTTCTTTGCTCCAAGTTCGAGTTTTGGAATTTACCATCGATTTCGTTCGTTTCCAGGTGGTCTCTGATCGCGGGGAGATTGCCCGGGAGAACCGACAACGAGATCAAGAACTACTGGAACACCCACATCAAGCGCAAGCTCGTCAGCCGCGGAATCGACCCCCAGACCCACCGCCCCCTCAGCTCCGCCGCCCCCGGCGTTCCTCCGGCGGCAACCTCCCCTCCCTCCTTGCCCGTCGCGGAAATCAGCCTCATTAGCTCGAGCCTCGACCGCAGGCCCCACGGCAACGGCTACTACGGCCGCGAGAAGCTCGAGCCCAAGGCAGAGCCTCTCCGGGAAGACAACCACTGCACGACGAGCAGCGGCACTACCACCGACGAGGAGCTGAAGGCGCCGCGAAATCGACAGCAAGCCCAGGGCGGAGGCGACCTCAACTTGGAGCTCTCGATCGGCTTGGCCCCGTCCTGTCGTGAGCTCAATCGCAACGCCTCGTCGGTGACTGCGAATACGGCAGAGTCTAAGTTTCAGGAGGTCCCTGCCCGCTCCTCACCGTGCCAACGCCCGCCGCGGCGGCGGCGGCGGCGGCTGCGGCAGCAGCGGTGTGCTTATGTTGCCAGTTGGGGTCTCGGAGCGGCGGGATGTGTCGGAATTGCCAGAGCAACGACGGCTCCTTCGGATACTACACACAGTTAGGTTCATAGTCTTTCGGGAAAGGAGAAAAGAACACGGGAAGATTAAAAAAAAAAAAAACTCTTAGTTTGTAATGTTTCTGATTAAAAGTAGAAATGCTCACTCGCTTCTGTCACCTGCCCGAACTGAATCAAGCACACCCATTTTGGTTCATTTTGTCATCATGACATTGTTGAAGTAATAGCAAACAGATATGGCGCACCTGCTACTGATTCAATTCTCTCTCTGCTCCTTTTTCTCAACCTCTTGTTCTTCCGACTTGTTCTAAATTCTTTGCCGACCATCTTTTTGTCTTTTTTTTTCACTCGTTGGAAACGACTGCAAGGGACAAGAAAGATAAAGAAATCAAAGGATGTTTCATCTGGTGCATCAGGAGATAAAAAGGTTATGATCACTATTCATTTTTAGCTTTTTGGTACTATGGATGAAACGAGTCGTCCTGGCAGATAACAGGCCATGACCCTACATTACATCTTGATCTCTACACACGATAAAGTTTCTGGAAAAAAAAAAAAGTTAAGAATGAAAGTCAAACAAACACACCAAACACCAACGTCTGGTCCATGTGGGTTATCATCATCTGCATGCTGATTGAAAGAGCTTAGATTTAGGGGATGATGTGATGTGCAAAAGGGCTTCATCAGATTAGTCCGGGTGGGGCAAACGCAGAGGAGCAGAGGAACAGCTCAACGTTAGGGATATGTCAGAACCTTTTGTTTAGTGACTGATGCGTTGGCAGAACCTTTTTTTTTTTTTTTTTTTTTTTTAATATTTTCGGAGAATTTCTTCTTGTAACTTGAGATTTTATATTATTGATTGACTCGTCCACAATGGATTGTCTTAGTGGAGAAAAGTTTTTACACATCATGCGCAGGCCTAATTTTAGCTTTTCGAGACCAACGGGATATGACCAAAAGGTCTCCAATTGGTGCACATGGAATTGCAGGCTGAGCACCCTGGTTTGTCCAAATGCCCACCGCCAACACAAACATTTTTTCAAACTATGGCTCGCTTTAACTTGAACTGAGTTTTTGTTGATGAAGGATTTCGATGCTTTTTTTTTTTATTAAATTCCAGTTCCATTATTTTGGGAGTTTAAAACCCACGATTAATCCGACCTGAGAGCAGAGAGTCCAAACTTCCATATAAGCTTTACAAGAATCTTTCAAACGGCAATAGATAGACTATGATCTTTGCCACACTTACATAGAGTTCGTTATTTTAACTTATAAACTATCGAAAAACTCGAGAGGAAAACAAAAAAAAGAAGTGGTATGATGCACTCTGAATAACGCAAAGCTTAGTTGGCCTATGAGATGATGGATTTGGCCACTAGACCTTATGTTATTGGTGCATATTTAAAAACACGACTCTCGAGTTGTGTACGAACGACGTATTAATAATAGAAATCGTCCTCGATGATTTCATTCAAATGCGACGCGTATCCAATAGTTAGAAAATGGATCGAACAACAGCGTCATGATTCGACACAAAAATGCTTACCAAATTCTCCTGTGATTGCAAGCCACAATCTTACCAATAGAAGAAAAGTTTGACTTAGTAGTCCTTTGTAGCACCAGACCAGGCCCCTCATAAGAAAATCGAAGTTGGCAGATGTAACCCAACAAACTTCATGAGTTGCGCAAGACAAGATGCATGTTCCCAGGACACGAAAAAGCAGAGAAGAATAGTGAAATTTTGGCGAAACTGTCGTGCAATACAAACGCACCGATCCATACTTGTCCGTAAGATCAACTCAAGAAAAAGGAGCACTTGAAGGCTGATTTATCATTATAATACGACCTTGATTCAAAAGCCAAAGTACTGTTGAAAACAGAGCGTCTGATGAATCTAGTTCTGCTCTGCCATTTGCGGAGCTTAATGCAAAATAAGAACAAAAAGCAAAAAAAAAAAAAAAAAGAACATAAAGTTTCCAAAATGTGTCAACTCAATCGGCTCACCGGCTTTCACACGGAATAAAAACCTGCCCTTTGTCCTCACCGAGCACTACAGAGAAATTAATAACAAAAGACCGATGAGGTTGACAGCATAAATCAAGGGTTCTTCAAACCCATGGTTTAGTTCACATCTTCTAGAAACATTAGTTATGCAAAAAGCAGGAAAAATTACTATTCTAGTATCTGAGGTTAGACCAACCAAGCTGCAACCACTAATCAGATGGGGAGGAGCGACATATTAAATGAGGAACCACGTGTATGGAGGAATCTCGATCGATGGATCTATCCCCACCTACGCATACCAACTCCTTTCTAAAGAGGAGAAAAATAATGGAAGTACAGCTGATGGTGTGAGATTGAAGCTGCTGCGATTGAGTGTGTGCAGGGGCATTTGCGGGGGGAATCACACGCAAGGGAAAATCGAAATTATTGTGAATAAGAATTGATTTCTCATGCCGGATGGGAATGTAAGCATCCGTCTGATTGGAGGGGAAGAGAGAGAAGGAGGGGAGAGGACATGTGACATGTTTGGAGGGTAGGTAGCCGAATCTGCTGCCAATATAAATATGTGAAAAGGAACGAAGCATGGAAGTGTAGGAGAAAACAAACAGTCGGTTAGTTAAAGTTAGGTGGGGGGACGCCGTGGTGGGGGTAGGGTGGATGGCACTGTTGAGTCATGAGGGGGTAGAGAGTAGAGGAAAATGCATAATTCAGATCACGCGCGACATATTGACGTGATATTTCTATTGACTGATTGACCATTTTCGATCATTTGAACAGCGAATTATGGGAAAAGCTTAACTCTGAAAAAGACAAATCCTCGAATGATTTCGATAACACTGTATCGGTATGTGGCGCTGTGGACATATTCTTTCTAGAAGAGAGGAGTGTGCTCATGTGCAATGAGGAGGCAACGGGAATGGGATTCCTGAACTAATGGGCATGGGATTTTTCTTCTTCTTTTTCCTTTTCCTTTATTATCGTCCTTCTTTTCCTATATATAATTTTATGTTATCCAACCGAAAATGAACCCTTTTTGAAGAAAGTCCAACTGTGGGGTTGCAACAAATGAAGCATCAAGCTCATTGCTGTTGCTAGCTAAGCTTGCTTCCCCCTTTCTACCGAATCCAACCCCTTTTTCTTGCTATTTAAAATCAGACAGACATGTGCGTACGTTATCAGTTTACAGTTTGTATTAATGATGCGTTCCTTAAAAAGTGGGAAAAGATTCTTAAATGTGAAGACTAGGAATTTCGCTTCATGTTCATGCAGTTCCATTGCATTACACAGACACATGCTGCTCCACATGCTTTTCTTCATCTTCCTGCTGATTTCTCTTCAGATTATAAAGCTTAAGCATGTGCAGTTTTCTGGGCAATCTAACGCTCAAGCCAACATGACAGTACATAATCATTATACATATCAAATGTTTCACTTCACTTGGTATTTCATTATCGCCCTTTTGTCGCGTGGTATGAATGCTACATGATGTAGAAATTCTCCATCTTCTCCTGCGTTGCGTATGATGGGCAACTACCGAATCATTTCGCCTCCTAAAAATGGTATGAATGCTACATGATATAGAAGTCAGTTGAATGCTACATGGTCTGCTGAATATATGGTGAGAATCTTTTTCTTTCTATCCCCTTTCTTCTACTTATCTTCGTCATGTAATTAAAGACCGACTAATATCGAAAGCATACTAAAGATGATTTGACTATCCATTTTCGCCCTCGACTGACTTCTGCTGCCACACAATTTGTTATACTGTAAGTTATTGATCTATGTAAAAGGGCTGTGCATCAATTTAGCCGGGGTAGATTACATATCCTAGAACCGCATCTATCACTATAAGGACATGAAAGACCAAATGTGCGGAACCATGTAAAGCACACCGTGATCATATGGAAGAATTGACAATCAATCTATGCCCTTAAACTGAATGAAACCTATGTCAAGATGCTCATTCCTCACTCAACTTGGGATCTATGAAGAACTTGCCTATTTAGATACCTAAACTTATATGAATAACTAGAAAGCATCAATACTCTCCGGGAGCCTTCGTGTCGTGTCCAACATTCTGACACATGATTAACAAGCATGTGGTCAGCTCTCCTAACATCTCTCCCCACATGCTCCAATACATGAGTCTAGAATTCCGACACGTGCACAGGTCAATCTTATAAATTTTCAATAAATGAAGAATCAAAATGTAAATGTGATGATGATGATGAAAAATTGGGAAAGAATAAAAACCTAGTCTCATCTTCTCTTCTAACTCTCACTTCTTGTGACTCACGATTTTTAGTATAAATTCATTATATACTCTTCTTTTTATATTTATTATATTTACACAAATCAAATTGAAATAATCATAAAAATGATAATTTATCTCATTTAATAGACAACGTATTGAAATTTTCTATTTTTTGAAAAATAACGTGTTAGCGTGTCGTGTCGCATAACGTGTCGGTATTGTGCTACTTAAATGAGCATTAGTTGATGAATGGATAGACTAAGGGCGCGCATGATAAAATTTATGTTTCTCGATTTCTCTATTTCTCTGTTCCCCGGAACAGGTTTGGAATAGAAATCCATTTAGTAACGCAATTTGATTTCTCTATTTCTGAAACATATTTCTATTCCAGAATAGAGAAATCGAAGAAATCAGAAGTTAAAATTTTTAACTTCTCAATTTCTAAAAAAGAAATAGAATTTTTTTTTCTCAACTTTTCAATTTAGTTAATTTAGTCCAAAATATTTTAATGATTTTTTAATATAATCATTTTAATCAATATTGATTGAAAATCTTAACCATTGGGCTAGATGATGGGAATTGAATGAACAAGGCTTCATTTGTTACATGCAAGAGATTTCACACATGATAAAAGTCAACTTGCCATATTCATATCTAACGAGTCTTTCTTCACCTACTTTCTTAGTAGTACGCCGACAACGGCTCTATCGGCTAACTATTTTTTTAATCATAAACTTCATATTGAGGCGATAAAAATGGGTCAAATCATTAGGGTTTCATCCGATTTTTCGTTTATATAGTGTCCTCACTTATCAAGACGTGAGTAAAAAGAAATCTAATAAGGAATCTATTGTTCTTGTAAGAGTGTTGATAAAAATACAGATTTTGATAATAAATTTTTAAATAATCCTAGTATTGATAATTTTGAAAAAAACTGGTGACAATTTTTGAACATGGTAAGGATTTTTTTAACAAAATTTGGAAAGAAATTGGAATTAGACTTGAAGTTATGATTTTTTTAGGAGATTAGACTATTATAATCATGGCTATCATTAAACTTATTTGATTAATGTGAAATCAATTTCGGCAAAAACATAACAATATATTCACTACAATTGAATTTCAATTGATTTTCTTTTTTTGCCACGTTGTTTTTTTCAAAAGAAAATATTATGTAATAGGAAACGTAAGCACATGTAATAGGAAATTCCATGAAATTGTATTTTCAACTTTTGTAATGTATTAGTATTATTTCGACTATTATTTTGTATTTGAGGATTTCATATGTTATTATCTAATCAATTTCTATTCCTAAAAATAAAAAATTTATTATGTTATCAAATGGATTTCTATTCCAAAAATATAAATTTTAAGTCATTATCAAACGGGTTTCTTTGTTCGAAACGTGTATGAAGAATAGAAATTGAGAAATTAATTTCTAGCTAGAAATTTATTTCTGAAACAGAAATTTTGTCATGCGCGCCCTAATAGACTAAACACTCACCTTGAAGAAGTATATGTCATCATATGCACAATTCAATCATCCTTGGACAAAATCAAATATCACGGATGGCAAGGTAACCAGTGACCTCTCATGATATATTGTGAACTTTTCAAGACTCGTAATCAGCCGGCTCCAAATGCCAGGCGAGTAGAGGGAGAAATGGCAGCAGACAGACCAGGAGAAGTTGATGGCCATCACCAGCAGTCGTCCACAGTTGGGATGGGACGTCTTCCGATATCGCTATGAGACAAAACACTCGGTGCGGTCCCGTTGCGACAAGCCATAATCAAAGGCGAGACATGGGCCACATTCGATGTTGGCGGTTGAAAGCCCGTCAACTAACCATGTCCATGTGCTGAGAAGCTGGAGAGGCATCAAACGGACGAAATGTGCTGGTAGTATGGATTGGCCAGTTCGCCATGTTGCCCAATAAGGAGTTTAGTCACAATAAGGGCAGGCCTATTTGTGTGGAAATTACATTTAGATCGTCAAAAACCAACTAATATTAGATGGGCTCGTACATGGTATTAGCCCAACTGAAATTTTGCTAGCCAATGTCGAGAATCACAAATTTCTACCAGCCGGAGCTAAAGTCATTCCCGCCCTTTCTGATGGTCGATTTCCGGAAAATTCACTCTTCTGCTCCCATTGCAATTAGAGGCTACCTCACGTCTGTTTTTTAACTTGGCCTTCCTAGATTATCACCGTATTTTTAACTCGACAGTCCTCTGACAGCCTCAAGATCGAATTTTGTGAAGTCACCATGCACATCTTCAACACAAATAAACAAGACACTTTGAACATGGAGGGCACATAAACTCACCCACCCTAACAGCACCTAACTGGATAATTGACGGGTTCAGCTTCTCTACACATCTAATAAAAACTTAAGAAAAGACGCCCTTTTTACAAGCAGAATCACGACCAGCCCAGGCATGTGATAGAAAAACACAAGACAACACAGTTGACCAGGGCAATGCAGTAGAAAACCAAACATAACTAGCCAGACATAAAAGACATGGCTCGTCTAAAGTCCAAAGATTGAAGGGCTGACTCAGGGAAGGGTTTGCCACCAGGCATCCACAATCCACCACTGTGGGGCAGCACCACCTGCTGCTGCCCACCCTGCGGCTGTTCTCCGACTTTGGTCGGCTCATCATCTTTCTTCTTCTTCACAAACTCAAAGAACTGTGCCACTTGGGATGCATACCTGACATTAGTCAAATAGAATGTCTATCTTTAGGGCAGAATCAGCACATTCAATGAACAATAGTTTGATACATGAGAAAGGTTCAATTATTTCATGCTGAGAAGCGTAAAAGGGAACAAATGAAGGTAAGATACACCAAGTAAAAACTGATGATCAACGTGAGAAAACAACATAGCAAACGAGTATTCCTAATTTAAAATAAAACACTCGAGGGGGAAGAACAACACAGGGAAAGAACACTCTGAACGAAAAGAATGGCAAAATTTCCAGCCTCCCAATCTATAAAACGAGCAACTGCAAGGATAGGATCTTGTTCATGAATGCAGAAATAAACTTTGCATGAGATGTGCAGTACTACTCGGCCTCCAAGGGTCCGACAATGCCCCAATGACACGAAGCAGTAGGGGAAAATCAACACCAGCACCATCATAAACCTTCAACATGTAGCGTGCATCATAATATATTGAGTAGGGAAAAGTGATCTTACTCCCTCTTGGCTTCAATGTCCTTGCTGAAATCAATATTGGGCTCACAATCAAGGACCAAAGCAGGAACCTGCTCAAAATGAAGAGAATCATAAGCAGAAAAAGCCTACAAAAGTCTGGTAAAGTTGCAAAAAATAAGACATCACTCATACCTTTTGAATACTGGAGTGCATATGATCACCCTCCAAATAGACAACACGGTCCCTTATACCTGGATGTAACGAGTTGTCAACATGAAAAGGGGGCTTACTCACTGACAATACTCCATGCTTCCCACTTTCAAATGGGAAAAGCCAGCTCTCATGCTTCTCATGCAAGTCTCGGAGGTATTCCAGGGAGACTCCACCTTCCTCGGATCTCTTCCGAAGCTTCATTCTCTTATGACAAGTATCGGGGCTTGCCCTCAGATATATAAAAGCGTCAGGGATGAGACCAGGTAAGCATGAGACAACTGGATCAAACCATGAGTCATATATGCTGATCTCCATCTCATTCATCCACTTTGCTTCATGGACAGCTCTTACAAAGACCTGTATTCAGCAAAAAGATTATTTAATGCATCAGCATTCCAAAATGAGTCAGTCTTCATACTAACTAGTAGCTAGGCAAGAAAGGAAACAGACAAAGAATCCGAATCTATCATTGTTTTTGCTTTCAATTGATCATAGGAATACTGGCTGTCAACCTTGCCAACATCCTTAGCATCAATTTTATTTTTAAATCAAGAGATTCTGGATGTAGCATAGAGTAAAGACAAACCCATAGCTTTATAAACAGAAAAATTATTTATATATATATACATCCCATCATCGGGTGATCTGAAAATAGAGGGAATTTCAAAAATACTGGAACACCTATACCCATGGCTAGCTTATTTGAGAGACAGACTTCTCTGAATATTCTAGATCCTTTTTCTAATTTAATCTTTTACATCCACTGCGCCTTGAATCAACTTTTTGACTTGTGACAAAAAATAAACCAACAGATTGCAGGCAATAGCTGAAAAAAGAATGATTGACCAAAGTTTAACAAAATACGAACCATTCTATCACTGAAGACACTTCTCTCCATCAGTCTGAGTGGCTTAACCCCGCCAGATGACTCTCTCTCCTGCATAACCCTTGTAACAAACACATAATTCTGAAAAGTATAGGCATATCTTTCTGGATCTGCATAAAAAGCATCCAATATGTTGAAGTGATCAGGCCCGACATCCTGCCACTTATTGATAGGTTCTGGAACGACCTCAACAAGGTCACGCAGCTCCAGCGTTTCATTAGCAATCCTTTGAAGGAAAGTAGTCTTGCCAACACTGATGTTCCCCTCAACGCAGAAAGTGAGACGTTTCTTCAGTGCCGGCTTATTTTCCATGTCAGAATCCTCCAAGTCTTCCTCCACACTCTCTCTAATGTAGGTAGTGATACTCTCAGCATGGTTTTTGTGAATGATTCCAACAGAACTCCGTAAGTACTCCACCATCCTTTCGCTAGACTTCCCAAAGAACTACAAGTTAACAGAGTCCTTATATCAGCAGAGAATTACAGAAGGGCAAACAAGGGCTGCACCCAACTATGTAAACCAAGAGGTGAGCATTATAGTCATAAACCCCAGGCAATTACAGACGGTCAGCATACATGCATGTACATACGGTCACCACAATCAATATACAACTGGAGTTAAAGACTTTGTGGAATCTTCAAAAGTAGACCTACATAACCACGAACATCAGCGCTTCATGGCAAAGTCCAAGCTCACAGAATAACAAGCAGACTTGGATAAAACACAAGCAATAAAATGCCGGCACACAGTAACTCAAGAGAAAGTAAAGGAGCAACCCGGGTAGGAAGCGTAACAAACATAGGCGCATCTCATTCTGCCCCCTAAAATTGACATTTAAAGGCTAAACGAGAGAGCCTCGAAATAATAAAAAACACTATTTTAGCACCTTATCCCTGTACAACTGCTTGAGCTCAGCGACTCCAGCAATCCCCTTGTCCATCAACTTCCTCAGATTCCTTGGCCCCACGCCCGGAATCGTCAGCAAATCCTCGTTACCAGCGACGCTAGCGGGCTCCTTCTGCCTCCTCTGCACTCTCGCCGCCTTCTCATCCGGTACCGTCACATCCTTCTCGCCCAGACCACCCTCCTCAAGATTCTTCGAACCTTCGACGGCGGAAGCAGCGAACGACCCCTCCGAGCCCGTGTGGACCCACTTCTGCCACGACCCACCGCGGCCGCCCTTGAACACGACCCACGCCCGCGAGGTCGCCGTGTTCTGGATGGAGCACCGACAGATTCCGCAGCTGGTGGAGTAGGAGCGAGAAGGGACGTATCCCGAAGCCTTCTTGGACAGGGCGGCGGCTAGAGCCGACCCGCCGCAGCCGCTGGCGGCTGGGAGAGCACCGGGTGGCGGACCCATTGCGCGAACGGCCGCGTTAAACCCAGAAAAGGGAGGGCTTTTATGGAAAGCGAAGCTTGCTGTGGTAGTGGCGGCGGTCTTGAACTTGAACGCTAGAGTAATGGGAGGTTTAGCGGCGCTACAGAGGAGGATAGGGCCAGGAGGGCTTCGGCTTAACAGCTTCTGCATCGCGTCTTCGCATCTCACCGCGATTTCCTTTCCTTTTTCTCTCACTGGAATTCGAGAGAGAGAGAGAGGAAAGAAGAAAAAAAAACTTCCTTTTCGCTTGAACTCGAGAGAGCGAAAGAGGAGAGAGACAAAGAGGCGGGAGAAACTGAACGTTTCTCTCTCTGCTGCTAATGCTTGTGGACAGTGTGCTGCGTACCGAGAGGAGCAAAGGAGAGGCCTTTTACAGGGTTTTTGCTTGCTAGGGTTTGGAGGGAAGGGGAGAGACAGAGGACGGCCGGACACACGACACGGACAGAACCGGGATTGTGTTGGTAAATTCTTGTTGCGCGTGAAGAGGATGGAGGGAAAAATTAGGGTTTTTGAGGATTGTCTGGGGTTCTGTGTCCGTTGGTCTGTCCTCCACCACTGGACCGGACCAGGGGAATACGGTGGGGATTAAATTAAATTATAAAAGAACAAATGGGGTGGAACTTCCTTTTCTTTCATTTCTTTATTCATTTACTTACTTATCTTGCCCTTTTGGTACGGAGAGAAGAATTGGGACAGGGCCAGAGACAAATCCAGGGTCACCCACGCCAGACAGGAATGGGGCTAATGTGATTTGGTAAGGGGGGGCCCCGCATGAAACATGTCATTAATTAGGGCGTGATTACATTAATCGAGTGCCGTAATGACAGGTAAAGAAGACACGTGTCGTCCTCCCGTTTGATTGCGAGGACCCCACGTGCGAACGCCTCAGTTGTCCTACGCCTTCATGGTACAATTAAATTTGATTTTATTTGACAGGTTGGTGGTGACAAACGTTTGCCTTGCCCGTCTGGTTTTCAGTTTTTTTTTTTTTACCATAAAGAAGCCAAATCAAGAGAATAACCGTGGCAAATCAGCAATAAGACTTGCTTAACTTACATAAGAAGCACATGGTGCACATGCTCATACAATTACATTTTACCAACTTTGCTTCTAGTCAACCCCTTCTCGCTCTGTATGAATGCTCTGTTTTATTTCTACTCTTTACATCAGGATCTACCAAATATATTCCTATGATAATTTACATTTACCAAATATAAGCCTGAGAAAAACTGGCTGGGAATACCTGATGCTGCAGAGGCACCCTCTGTCTAGATCTTGTAGAAGCCATCTGAATAATTATCGTGTGATGCAGCTGCGGACCCAGGTAACCTTTCGCATGAAATATCGCTGTACATGTAGTGGGCTCTTTGTTATCTTCTGGTGTAGTATCATATTCCGAGATCAAATGATGGAGAGCCGACATAGCCAGCACTTGGAAGAATCATCTCTTCCTTCTCCTTGGAGCACTCAGAACTGCGTTGGAGAAGCAACGTAGCTTGAGCTTCTACGGCATCGAGATCGACGCCCTCATAGAAGTGATCATCAGAGAAGAGGTCGCAATCGGCGGGAACTCCATTAGCATGATTCTGATGGACCGGTTCTCCATTTCTAATATCTTCCTGAGAAAGGAATTCTCTCTCCAGGTTGATTGCGGTGACAGAATCTGGATCATGGAACCTTGATTTCCTCTTCAATCTTTCCACCACATCACTCCCCCCATCTGTTGCTGAAGCACTAGCCACAGAAGGCATCCTTTTCGAGATTCTCTCATGGCGTTTCGACAAGCTTTCAGCACTTTCCCCTTCAGACTGATTGTTCAGTTGGCTTCTGGGTGCATATAAAGAGTGCAGACTCTTTCCTGAAGAACTTGTGCTTTCACTCATCCGCCATCCATTCGGTGACTGACTTAGCAAAGAACGCCTGCTTTTAAAAAGAAAACATTAATGGATCCATAATTTAGCCTATAAATATAAGAAAGAACAGTAGCCACCATACAATTTTGGGAACTGCCTGGCTATGCATGAAGAATGGAAATTACATTTGACTAATTTACTTATCCTTGGCTAGCATGAAACACAAAATGGAACTTGGAACATAGAAAAGATTAAAAGCAGAAACCAAACATGTACAGGGCTTCTCATACATCAGGTCAGGCCTGAGTCACCGGACCCCACTTCCAATTTCAAACATTTAAAAATTTCTACCAATCTGTATTTGCTGCTATCATTGGCTGTAACATTTATGTAGACCATCTATCAAAATTGTAGCATTGAACTTTGCTAAACGATGCCCCATGTCCCTTTCATGATAGCACTACATTCAGTGAGCACTTAAAAGGAGCAATTCCTCAGCATTTTCCTTTTTCTATCAATTTCTAAAACTTCAGCTAGTTGCTTTGTATTTGTAATCAACGCACTCCATGCATACAAAACGTTGAGTTTTGTTAGCCTTGAAAACACACTGCATTTAAGTGCAGGTAATTAACTGATGTTATGTTTTTCAACTAAGCTGCTTCACAAGATGCATAAAGATTTTCCAGTTCCCTGTTTTCTGCACGAAAGGTCCGCGGGACAGAAACCTTTCTAAACAAATAATCTGACTTCTTTTCCAATTTGTATTGTTGATTTGCTGATTTGGAGTTGACTGAAAAACAAATGTCCAAGTTCTCCACATAGCAGCACAGCGAAATTGCATTCCCTTCCCTTAATATGGTGATTGCAGGCCTAAAATTTGCTAGATTTGCCATGCATCCGTTTTCTGCACATCACCTCATATACCGATCCCGTGGGCACGCACAGACAGAGAGAGAGAGAGAGGGAGGAAAGGACCTGTACACTGCCATCATATCAACCGTACAAGCAATGTCTTGGGTACTTGCTGCTGTAGGATTTGTCCCGTCATCTATGAAGCTATCCTCATATGTATCTCTGTCAAGGTCATCTTCTTCATCCTCAGATGCTTCATCTCCAGAAGATACCCTAAGCAGAACCATAAAGCAAGCGAGCTTATCAGTCATCATGTAATACGGTAGGGTAATTGAACCTTATTTTCAATCCGCATGCAATAGTCCCCTCATTTCATAGTGTAACATGAACTCCCCCAAAGCAAACCCATGCACTAAGGAAAGATCAACTAAATGACCTATTTTTTCTCAAGATTTCCAATTTGTGTAGGAAATCTTTGTAATATTGGATCTTTACAAAAGTAGTTCCCCTATATTTTGTTATTTTGATTGCTTCAATTCTGAAATCGTCAATGGATCTTAAGTCTTAACTAGTTTGGTTGCTGCAAGTTCTCATCCTGTAATCTTTATGTTGCACAATGTTCCTACCGATGGCCATAATAGCTAATTGTCAACAACTTTAAGGAGACATTAGACAAAAAAAAAAACTTCAGTAAAACATATAAAATATATATCTATATGAGCAGATTGGCTTCTCCAAGAGGGAAAAATCCATTGTATTCCTTTCATGTATCCAAAATTCACATCTCGAAATTTAGAAAATTACCAACTTAGATTGAAAAAAAATGACCAATATTTGATGGAGTAAGTTCCCAAACTTTATCTGATAGTTTTCCAATTAACAACTTTTGAAAAACTTATCAACTCTTATTTGAATATTTACCAACTTTTATTCGAATACATTACTGACTTTAGTTGACCACCGTTTGTAACATACTGAAATAGATCTTGGTCATTAACTCAAGATACATGTAGACTTTAACATGGATTTTGTAACTATTAACCATCTAATAAAATTAATTGATCACCAAGATTTAACAAAACTGCTTTGAATTTATGAGCAGGTATTCATTTTCACCAATCACGGACAATCTATCTGTCTTCATATGACGGAACAATAAAACTGTCCTTCACCAATATGCTATCATTTCTTGGTCCTGCTCCTTTAAAGAATTATCACTTTCTCTAGCTACAATTTACTGCCATGTTATATCGAACATCAACCAGAGCAATCCTGTTATAACAGCAACACATCAAAAGAAGATACTCACTGCAAGAATGGATGATTTAAAGAGATACTTACTCAGCTTCCTCTTCAATGTAGGCTCTGGCATTATTGGTTGTCGTCTTTTTACCTGAAGGTAAAATGAACACCACATTGGTAAATATGCATGGAGATCCATAGTAATGGTACCTAAGATGAAGCATAATGAGGATTTATAGCAGTTTAAATAATAGAATGAAAGTTAGGATCCCAGAATTGAGAAACTGACTAATGTTATGGAAAAAAAATGCTTATAAAAGTCCGTTACCCTGATAATAGTTATTTTGATTTTGAAATGTGCTGGCACCAGGAAAAAAACCATCAGATTCCACCGTGGGGACAATGCAATTATCTTTGCGATTCAGGTCCCGCCTACGTACACAGTCTCCAACTCTTCGCAGCCTTCTGAGCTTCTTTCTACCTTTCACACTGTTTGAATTAGTATTAGGAGTCAAACACCAATTCTTACTATGGCCGCTGTTGATATCGTTTTCTGGTGTCATTCGATTGTCTGGAGAAGCATGGCCACATTTACTTTCGTCAGAACCACCCTTAATGTTTGCTACGGGACTTTGTATTCTGTTATATGAAGGTGAACCAGAAACAATTCCTCTACATGAATCAAATTCTTGTATAAGTTCCTTCTTTTTCCCTTGACTTGATGACATAAAGAGGTGGTTGCTGCAAAGTATGGGAGACAAAACAAGATCTGGGATGATAAATGCACTTTTGTCTTTACCATGCGATTCTCCTGCAAAGCCACATTGCCCACAACATCAATTTTGGTTGGAGCAAATTTCTAGTTGCCAAGTTTTACGGAAAACAAATGTACAAAGGGAGATGTTAGGACACATGATACCATTAATAGGAGATTCAGGAACAACTCCACTTTCCATGTAGTTGGTAAGTCGGGGACTAAATTCTGTATCTTCCTCGTCATCATTACATCCACTGGCAGGAGGAAATGGCTCTCTGACTTTTAAAGCTTCCAGTGTTCTATTGGTATCTTCTCCTCCATCTGGCAATTCTCCAATCAGGTTTTCTATCTCAATGTTCTTCATGTCCATAGCTGTTGGTTCATTTTGCTGAGCTTCAAAGTCAAAAACTGTAGATAGGGCCTGAGCTTCACTCTTCAGACATCCTGTTTGAGCAGAAGCTCGTTGCACAGAATCCCCAAATGGCATGCAGACTTCTTCTGATCTTTGAGCTGCAGCTAAGAAACAGCCAGAATCTTTCTTGGGGCATTTCAGGTATATGTGATCGCTTTGTGTGTCTTTTGTGGAAGGAAGTGAAGGGATGGACAAAATAAGGACATTTCCAAGATTGTCAACAGACACAAAATCTGAACTAAAGAGGCAAGAGTGCACTGGAGAAGTTTTGTTAGCTATAGTAGACAAGCAACGGCGATCTGCAGTTTCTGAGGTCTGCACAGGTGCATCTGATATACTCCTTTGCTTATATATATCAGGACAATCATCAAAGTTCAGCAAATCTGTCAAAAGAATCAACTTAAAAGGATTTTACAAGAATATAATTATCTGAAAGTGGAAAATTACGAATGTACATAAATGACAAGGAAAAACAGAAATATGGCTATTATATGAACTACTAATTTAATCAATAAAATTTCTGGAAACACAGGACACTCACTCTATAAACTAATCTAAAAGCACATAAAATTTCTGGAAACACATCACGTGTTAAATCAAGAAGGTCCTCAGCAAAAAAGTAATGAGTATATGCGTACACACACAGACTCAGATACAACCTGCCGTGTGCCCCTAGAGTATATACATTCACACAAACAGACTCACACATACAACCCGCGGTGTGCATCTACTTAGGAAAGAGAAATTGAGTCAACATGCAGCAACATGCTGTAGTTATTTTGTCCACAGCATGGTACAAACTATTGAAGGAGGTTCTGGTTACCAGAATAAGTGTATGCACAAATATTAGATGCTATTAACACCAGCAACTCAGGCCATCACTCCAAATGACATAGTTGTCCAGATTCTGATAGAAGTTCACGACCCTTTCCATGTTTATGGCCCCGTATACATTCTACCCCTCTTGACAGTTTGCTCCCTCAGCTAGTTTTGGAACAATAGATAGATCACATGTGCATGATGAATAACAACCATTGCCGAAAGCTAAATTGACTGCTCCAATGGATCGTATGATGGGTTGTATAGTTTTGTCAGGCTCTATTAATTTCATACCAGAACAAGAAACCTTCAAGTAGACAACTCAACAAAAGTGAGGACATCTAGTCCAAAAACTATTTATAGGGTAGATGCCTCTCAAACTACAATACCTTGACCACCATTGTCGTGTTGTTCTACCGACTTCGATCCAAGTTGTTCAAGTGAGAAGTCTTTCTCCTGAATTAGATGCATGAATAAGTAACACTGGCAGAGAAAACGATGAACGGCAATATATTGACAGGACAGGAACAAACCTTGACAGAGAGACCATCTTTATCTTTAGAAAAAAGTACTCCTTGCAAATGTTGCATCGCATCAATCATCATACCTGTTCTGCATGAATGCATGACCATGTGCACTCTACTTGGAAAAGTCTGGAAGTGAGGAAAAGCAATAAGAGATGGTCTCCATTTATTTCCAGAATTGTTGAAGTATTTGGCAATGATATCAGATTCCGCGACAGTTAAATTCTTCTTCCACATTGGCATCTCAACAACGTCATCATCTTTAACTTTCTTTCCACGAGGAACGAACTTTTCAATTGATAGCTCAACAAACTGGACATCTGGTTTGAAAATATGTGGAATCTACAAGAAGAGGTACTTCAAAGTTATAGAATAACTGTGGCATGGAAGAATTATCTAGTTCCAACTTCATCATATCTCACCATTCGGGGACTCAAATGGAAATTAAAACTTGCAATTCCTCCATTCCGCATGTGCTTACTAATTGCCTTGCTGTTAGCTTGCTTTCTCCGGTAACCCTTCAGCTCTGACCCCTCACAAGCTAACACTAGTAAACTTAGTCAAGGACAATTTGAGGTAAGCTTTAAGTAACCAACACACAATGATGACGAAGGACCTCGAGAAAAGCAAAGAGAGAGAGAGAAGAAAGAAAACGACGAAATACAGAATGAATAACGCATTGGCTTTCATATCCCACTTAAATGAAAGCAATAAGCAATTTAATCTTTTTTTTTTTAAGGCCAAAAAATTCACAACCTAGTCGATCGCATAAAAAAATATTAAAGGATATCCACACGTCCATCATGTTTCCTTCCAGTTCTTCCCATGCGCTGTACCATACGTAGAGGTGAGACATTAGCATCAAAACATATTACTAGGTCAACTTCCATGATATCAAGACCTTCTTCACCAATCGATGTGGCTACAATGACATTGTATCCACCAGCTCGAAATTTCTGCAGGGAAACAACGTCAGAATAAATCAAGGGTCATGAGAAGCAGCATATGATCACCTCATTACCTCCAGAACAGCCTGCTGAACCTTTTGTGACTGTCCCTTAAGTGATTTTCCTGTAAAAGAACATCCAATCAACAAATTGTTCGGCAAACCCACAATTTAGAAATCAGACGATTGCACATTCATCTATGAAAATAAAGGGTAAATGTAAGAAAGTTCTGTCCATCATTAGAATTTCCCATATTTCAAAGTGGAACTGTAAACTGAAAATTACCAAACTAATGGAGAGGAAATCCTGATACAGAAACCAAGCATGAATACAGTAATTAGAAGTCAACAAGTCCAAATCCCATGCTGTTTAATAGTGTGAAAATCAATGACTAACGTTTGCCTTCTTTCATTTCTTCACGTGTTCATGATTCTGTATTATCAAGATACTAGATTACAATCTAAATTTGTTACTTGTTTCAGTGGCAGGACTGGTAACCTCAAATGGAAACTAAAACTTTCCAACAATTGCATTTCAAAAAGAATATTTGATCCTATCCTCCCCTTTAATCATATCATAAATGAATTCTGCTGATTTTGTGACAGTTATGGAAACCTGTAACCTAGATTGTAACTGTAGTAAACACATGTAGCTCCTAATAAGCCTTTCATCACTACCCAAATATAAATCCTACTTCTCAAAGGGAAAACGGCTATGTCAATCAGTCAATAGAGAGAACAGAGGGAGAGGCTATCTTTTCAATCCAGGTTATTCTCCAGATAACTCTTATTATCCTTCAAGTACGTGGAGTTCCTAAAAGCATTTTCGATGGAGAACCAACATATCCGCAATGGAAGAACACTCCCGAGAGTGCATGCAATAACAGTACTTGAAGTTGGCCTTGATGGTATGAAATTGGCATAAAGTGATGGCAGTCGTGCAGCAGTGTTAGTAGCATATATCCAAAAATGTTGCTGACTTAGATCAATTTAGACTCTAAAATAGACTAATATTTCCTAACCGGAGGAGATCCATGATGAATCCTGACACTTATAGCTTTAAAATTTAAGGCGGTAACGCAAAACTGACTGCTTGATATCTCCATCTCAACAAGCTATGCTTTTTGCATTTGCATTGCAACACATCCACGTCCATGCATCATTATTTCCATTGTTAAGTGATTTCTCAATGTATTATGGAGAGGACTTGATCGTAAATCTTAATACTCATGTTCATCCGACAGCTACTTCTGAGAAAAGTCACCTCATAATTTTTAAAATGACAAAGTGATTGCTAAGAATAAAGACATGGATCTCTCAAAGACAAATAATTCCTAGAAATCTCACGGTGGCAAAGTAATAAATTCTTGGTGAAAAATAAACCTGAACTTTGACCAACAAATTGTGCTGCTTTGACTATATCCCCAATGTTTGACAATGTATCCATAATGTCCCTGAATCAAGTATAATTAAGAGTCCAGCAAAAGAAGTCCCCTTAAAAAATGCGATGAAGTAATTTCAAGAGATATTGCAACAAGCAACAATAGGTCCATATAATGACATTTTACCTGACGCTTCCCCTAAAGTTTGAGAAAATGATAACCCTCGACCGTTGAGGATCATTTTTTTCTGCTGACAAAAATAGGCATCAGATTGAATCCAGAATGTAAGATCCATAATACCGGAAATCCAACTAAGAAATCTGTCCATCATCAGATTAGATGAAAGATATCGAAAAAGAACATTCCTAGGTTATAAGGTCTGTTGTAAGCTAACAAGCTGCCTGTGCCATCTGCTCAGATAAGCTACAGCAATAGCACCGGTTTCCGTAACTATTCTATAGTTTGGTCATCACATTTGTCAAATAATAAACAATCTCTTTTATTATCAACCGATTAATCAATTAAAATTTTATGATGAATTATAGATGATAGCTGAAGCTAGACAACTAACTGCTATGTAGAAATGCTTCTAGTTTCCATTCACTATTTGTCATAAACTTTTATCTTCATGTCGCCTATGGTTTCAGCAAAGACAATCGGAACTCAAACTGACATTACTGAACAATCCTGTTAAACTTTGTATGATTTCTTCTTGGCATATGTTCCTGCCAAGGCCATATTTTTTATGGTAAGATGAGATGATAGCACTACACATCCAAATGAACTTTCAGAGTACATCAATAATGACAACTTAAGAGTAATATAGATAGGAGATTTGGTCTAAATGTAATTCAAAAAAATTGGAGATGTAAATACCAATTTGTAGCTCTTCAATGTTGCTTTGACTAACAAACAGTAGTTACAAGCAGGAGCAAAGAAAAGGAAAAAACCCAATAGTGATATTTAACTCTCTAAAACTTTCTGGTTGCATGACTATCCTGAATCAGTAGTTTATTTACATTCACTCTATGCAGATTCAAAAACCAAAAACTAAAATTGTAAATATCAGGAAGGATCTACCAATAACACAAGCAACAAATATCTGGCACATCACACGTAAATAGGCTGTATAATCAAGAACTTGCTAATTTAAAGAATACCGTGCCCACATACTGAAGTGGTCAATCAACACTTCTAACATTTTTGATAGTTTTGGATCAGGTGCACCACGAGACAAGTTCCGCTGCATTAAGAGTTTCGCTTTATGAATATCCTCATTTCTACTCATCAAGCTCGCAAAAGACCTGCAGAATTTGAATAGAGTTCAGAAATATGTGCTATTTTATGTCAAAATTTGACACTATACCATGATAAAAATGTCAACATGAGATGATATTTGTAATCTGCTTAAAACTTGTACAAGTCTGTCATTAAAGTCGGGGAAAAAAGGAGTATCACACATGTAACCGAATAAAGGCAAGATGCAAAGAGTTGCCTAGTGTTAACACTAATAGATATTCCTTTCAGATGATCAATAAAAGTGGACTAAAAGTTCACTGCTGAAGCAAATGCAGAGGGTCTCGCTATGATTTCACCACCTGCAAACCCATTCTCATATGAAGGCTGGTGTGTTTTCTTCTTTTGCTTTTCATGTACCATGAAAAATGCAATAGAAGCCCGGTGCCACGCCTAGATTACCATACTACAGGTGGCCACCCATGTTCAAAACTTGGGAAGCAATAAGTGACTTTCAACCACTAGTGGGGCATAAGTAGTTTTCGACGAATAGAAGCTTGGTGCAGTGAAATCAAGCTTCCCATACCACAGGTGTCCACCAGTGCTCAAAACTCGGGAAGCAATAAGTGGTTTTTGACAACTAGAGGGGCATAAGAGGGTTTCCATGGGTGTCAAGCAGAGAACCAAAAACAAATTTAATTAAAGGAACATATCCACTCAAGAGCCACATTTGTAGAAACGTATTCTATAATTGGCTAAATGTGGGAGAGAAGGGTGTACAACCTCATACCATTCTTAAAAATACTTTTGAACACTCAGGGAACTGCAGTCATATGCAACTGCCACTACATCTGATAAGCTCTACATCTATAGAGAACAACGAGCTTAGGTAGCATGCCTCCAAAAGGAAAGAATTTTCATCTTTAACACAACATATAAATATATAAAACACGTGAACCTTGCCATACCCCTGGTGCAACTTTTCTTCAAGCATCTCATATGCTGGTTTTATGCCATGGCTTGAGAGTAATTTGCGAATGTGATAAAGGGTGATGAGGGCTCCAAAAAACCTCTCAACCTCTCCATATTTCAATTGCGGAAGTTCAGGCGGAGGTGCTTGACGAAATCTATCCCTTGAATTAAGTAAGTCTGACGGACTCAACTGCAAAAGTTAAAAAGATGATTTTCAAGTGCATGTCCGGGAATAATGAACAATGATCGTAACAGGGGAAAAGCAAATGATGAGCTGGGCAACGCACATGAGAAAATCAAATGCAAGCCACACAGAAGAGAAAAAATTGCGACTGAAATTTTATTTTAAGGGGAAGTACATTTTTTCTGCACTTTCCGAGGCATACCCAAGAAAACTTTTCTATCATGTACAACTTATTAGAGCAAGCAAATCAGAATCTAACCAATGATATCTTATCTGAGAGCAGAAGGGGCACCATTCAAATCCAAAAGGATAATGGTCAGGAACCCTCTGTTTCCAGCATGACAGCCATCATCATTTGCAAGACAAGACTCATTCATCATGTTCAGCCATTCAATAGTTCCATAACAAGCATCAAGGATGATGCAAGGTCAAATATACTTTTGTCACTTCGCATAAATGCCAAACTAGTTATCACTGTTCCACAGAACAGACGATTTAAGTAATATTTTATCAAATAACTATAACTTCTGGGCAATCTAAGAGTAGCATAAAGGAGTTTACAAGATGTCTTAAACCATCTCTCCCTCAATGAGATGTTTCATTTTTTTCTCCAAAGAGATTCTAGAGAATAATAATCATGTAAAATCCATCTCACAAATAAAATCAAATAAGGTACAGAGTAAAAGTCCAGAAAGAAACACATCAAACTGAAATCTTACTACTTAGTGTTCTGCATAGCAAATATCTTAAAAGAAACACAAAAGGCTTGGACCCCATTGTTATAAAGATCGTAGTTATGTTATCAATCATATATTCACTGCATTCTGCAACAAAGATCTCACAATTTATCCAGTTTAAAAAGTAGAAAGGGCGATGGAGCATCACAAAAGTTAGATGATATCATAAACTTTTCGTCATGGGATTTCGATGGTGTGCCACCATGTTGACAATCTGGACACCCAATAAAGTTCAACTGGGTATAAAGTCAAACATTGAAAACACAAAAATGGAGCAATATTTGAAATTCGAAGTTGTGTTATTTCATAAGGTGTCTATGGATATGTGAAGTAGATGGAATCATACAGCTTGATAATCCCGATTCAGCAGTATGCCCATTGCATTAAGTCGAGCTGCATAGATGCGGATGACATTCAAAAGCAAATCATTTATCTCGATAGCTTCTTTGCCCATAGCCACCTGGTGGCATTAAAAAAAGTATAAGTCAGCACATATACTTTCAAGAATAGATAAAAATGACAGTAAATTATATACCTCAATCAATTCTAGTTTTCTGTCATGAACGTATTGGCTGACATCAGGGTCGCTTTCATTGCGATATTCAAGGGTTGATATGATCAAATTGTCAATTACGTGCTGAATGGTCTGGTGCTTTGCTGACAATTGCCTTACGTAAGAATTTGAGTAATCTACTGAACATGCTAAAACATATGTAAACAGTAGTCACAATACTTACATCCTGGTGTCGCTGTTAAAGCTAATATCCTCAGCTGCACAGGTCGGGCTATCAACTGGAAAATTTGAATATAAGCCTTATATCCTTCACAAAAGATGAACCTAAATACACTCTTGAACAAAACGCATATACACATTTCTCTTGGAAAAGATAATAACAAATACCTCATTAAGAACTAGAAGAGAGGAAGACTAACCTCTCTAACAACAACACAATATGAATAGTTTCCCATGGCTCGATGGGCCTCATCAATCACCAGGCAGACAAGATGTTTCACCAAACATGTTCCTGCGAAAACTCAACTTATTAGCAAGATAAGTTTCAACAAAAGAAACTGAAGAGCCAACTCTACAACCTAAGAATATTTTTTCTAACAACCTAAGAATTGATAATCAAAATATTATTTAGTAAAGTTATGCAGGCACAAAAGTTCCTAAAAGTCTCTATTGGCATCATCTAAAATGCAGAAGGAACAATCGTGCTATTATCCTTGTATACACTAGGCATAGAAATGGTTTACATATGACAAACACTTCAAGAGTACGTGAGTTTAATGCAGACAATATCATATGTGAAAAGCTAGATGGTCATGCCAACAAACAGAAACTCCAACACCATGGCTCCAAAAAACAATACAAATATTATAGTACCAAAAGTGAAGGTATTACATGCAAATGATAAACAGAGAGAGAGAAGATTATCTTCATAATTTTACATGTCCTTTGAATGGCCTTCCATAATGTAAATACTTTTATGTTAGAGAATAAACATTCATTCAAATGGTACATATGAACTTTGCCACTTTAAACGTAAAAAAGAAAGTGAATCTGACGGCTAAATTGCAAAGCTTGTACAAGCATGCGATATACCTGCTATTAATATATTCCCTCCAGCTTATAAGCATCCACTTATAATCTTGGGCTTTAATTCAACCAACCATTGATTCCTTCTACTTCATTCATTTATAATATGAGTAATCTAAACGTATCACTTACTCATTTTGTCTAACTTAATAGGGTACACTTCAATGTTAGAGATCCATTAATTCTCATTTGGCTGACTCGAAAGGTAGCTTTAACAAAGACTCATTACAAAACCAATTTCAGACGATAAGCCTGTTCCACTTCCACTCGATGTAAGAGCTTCAAGACAGGATGGATTTCTTATTGGCTTCGACTTATGTGGCTTAAGATGGACATCTTAAGAATTTTGCATCTATATTACCATTTCTTTCATAAACTGAATTTAAAGTACTAACATGCACATTCCTCAAATCATGACAAACGTGACACTAACACTGATAGATGAAAGTTATGGGAGCTAATGGGATCCGAAGTTTTAACCCTACAACAAAGATACTTTGGTAGATATGATCTCACTTTAAGAATTCCTGCAAAATATGACCAATTCTACTAATGGCTTTATTCCGTAGAATCCTGATGGGTCATTGTGCCAGCTTGATAAACTATAAATATCTCCCTCATCAGCATCAATCCCAAACATGATATGTGATTGTAGCTTCTAGAGACACACCAGATTGAATGTCTTTCTCTAGCACTTGAGGAGTAACAAAAAATACTCGTTTAGTCTTCCAAAAGTGAACTCTTTTATCAGGGCTCATCTGGCCAGTCATGTCGATCGTCCATTCCTGCAATATTTTTAACATGAATAAGACTTTGACAAGGCTATAACAGCGAGTCTCACGGAGAGTAAAACCAGAATCTAACCTGTGGTATTCCGACAATATTATGGCATGCTTCTATTTGTTGTATCACAAGTGGACGAGAGGGAGCGGTGAAGACTATTTTCCCTATCAAGGAAAAAAGAATTGCAAGAAATGGATAATGATGCCTCTATATAGATGGTAACTGTAAGCAATTTCTAAATACCTGACCAGCCAATTCAACCAGTTGGACTGGTTCGAACTTAGGGACAATTTAAAATGTAATTCTGGAAAGCAATGTCATCGAGCAAGATGACCAAGCATGATGTTTTCCCAAGTAACGACTTAAAATGTTTACTTCTTAAAATTGGTTGCTAATCAGTAATTTACCCAAGGAAAGGCATGGTGAACCTAAATCCTTCTTGCCCCCCACCCTCATCCTCTTCATGAGCATGTGAACTTAAAACTTTCAAAATATATGGATCAATAACCAGACACTCTTGTGTTGAAGAATAGTAGTTGATTCATATTACCCTCAGGGAACCATCTGAAATAGTTAAACATCACGACCGCAGCAATAAGTGTCTTCCCAAGTCCCGTCGGCAACGCAACCAAAGTATTCGAAAAAAGTGCAGTCTTTGCTATAGAAAACTGATAATCACGAAGCGGCACGTTCACTGCAACCAAGAAAAAAAATATATAGTTTGAGTTTCAGGGCTACAAACAAAACATAAATTGGATAACTTTACTTCTGATAGATTATGAGTTGCATAAATTGAAGCGAAGTTCCACTAACCCAAGAACTTCAAGTCTTCAAAGAAGCAAAGAGTCAAATTTGTGAACCATAGTTGGATTAAAAAATTACAGCGTGATTCGTACACTTAACACTGCTGTCTAACAACAGGAACGGCTACAAACACATTGAAGGAAAAATAAAAGGCAAGAAAAGAGTATCTCAATTTTAAACGTCATCGGTGAAAGCACATCCCGTCGTTTCAGCATCCTACCACATCACTCCTCCGGAAAGTCTGGATATTTTACAATACTTAAACTAATAAATAAAAGTGAATTGGATCATAAACATAAAGAATGTAATAAAAATAAAACGAAAGATGTTGTTTCAAGAAACATCATAATCTCGATCATCAATAACCCTGCCCCAATGCCGAGGAAACTAAATGGACAGACCAAAGAAGCCTTTGATTTATCCGAATCGGAACCTGGGTATATCCAAGTTTTAGCCGCCTCCGGATCAATTTCGACGCAGCTCGCCGCATCATCACAGTCGACCCGCATTCGCTCCTCCACCCGAACCGCCGAATTGTCCGGCTCGGCTCTCGTCGAGGACCTCCCTACGAAGCTGTCCAGCGTCGACTGTCGAGAAACCCCGTTGCACTTCTTGCCGAGGACGCGAGGGGCGGCCGCATTGCCCAAGGGGGCGAGCGCGACGCGCGGGGTCCTAAACGGGTCCGCAGAAGCGGGCGGCCTCGAGCTCTCGCAAGCCGCGTCGATTTCCCTGACGGCCGCATCCCAGTCGAAATCCTAGAGAGAGAGAGAGAGAGAGAGAGAGAGAGAGAGAGACGAACGTCGGTCAGTCGGGCGCCGGACAAGGAGAACGAACGCAACGCCACGGTTTCAAGATCAAAGAGAGGAGGAGGATAAGGAGAAGGAAGGGACGCACGTCGTCTTCCTCGTCGTCGATGACTATGGGAGGAGCGGCTGAAGCCATGACCATGGACGGTCGGTCAGTCGCGCAGAGAGAGAGAGAGAGAGAGTAGAGAGAGAGTGGCGGCAAAAACTCGAAAAGGCAAAATGGATTCGGGGGAACGAGAAAGAAAATGGGATTTGGACATGGGCCTGGCCCATGCCGGCGAGCCCGGCCCATTTATCGCCGGGAAAGCGTTCCGTTTTCGCCTAACCTCTCTGCAAAAGCCGTCGCGACGAGAAGAGCAGAGAAGAGAGAGAGAGGAAGCAAGAAGCAAGAAGCAAGGAGGACAGAGACGTAGCTGAGACTGGTGGCGGCTGATCGTTTGCGAGATTCGTCATGGCGTTGAGCACTAGCTTGAGATCTGCATCGAAGCTTCTTGCTTCTTCTTCTGCTTCTTCTTCTTCTTCAGCCTCGCTCGTCTCCAAATCAGGTCCGCCACCGACCCCCCCCTCCCCGAATCGCCTCTCTCCAAGCTTTTTCTTCTTAGTCCTGTCTTCCGTCCCCTTTCCGACTCTGGAAATGAATCGGACCATAGGACTTGTGCGGTCGAGTTCTTGGATTTGGTGATTTCGATTCCGAGATTTTCCCTCGAGGGAGAGATGGGAGATCTTTGTTTGAAAAATAAAGGTCGTTCCTTTGTGCGATTGGCCTCTCGTGGTCTCGCCCCGGCCGCGACGTTGCGCCTCGAAAGTGAATAGAGATTAAATCGTCCTTGAAAATTGGGAGGATATTGCTTGAACATGGAGTTCGGGCCGGTTAGGGTTATTGATGGTGCGGTGGCGTATTTAGAACCTCGTGCCACTGGATTTTGCAATCTTTTGAAGAGGAAATGATGGGTTCTCGGCAAATTTTAATAGAGCGGCGTTGAGCTTCTAGTGTGCAATAGAATGTGGACTGATTCTGATTGATCGTTGAAATTTACATTAGGTAAAGCGAAACCTATTGCATTGATGATGCTCGAAAATTGGTTTTCGTCTGCTAACTTTGTGTGCTGATGATGAGCATTGACATCTTAGCAAACTTTGGTTTTTGACTTATTTAATAGCTGGGGAGTAGATTGCAGGGGAGTTTCATGATATGTAAACATTTGACATCTTCCTGCAATTCATATTTATTTATTTGATGGAGAAATGCGTAAATTCTGGCAAAGTTTGGTCTCCCCCCCCTTCCCTCCTCATCTAATTGAGTGTAGATTGATCGGCATGTTCGTTCAATTGCTGGGATGCTAATCTTTTTCAGTGCATTTTGTGTGCCCTTACTTGCCCAGAGAACGCAATACTTTGCAAAATTAATACTTTGACTTTACTTGTATGTTCAGTTATATCTGGATGTACATGTGACAATACTTTGCAAAAAGCTCTTCAGGGTTGGCGGCTAGTCAATGCTTTATATGTATGGGTAGGGTTTTAATCCATGCTATCGTGGAATAAAATGCATTTTGGTCCAGCTAACTGCCACTAGATGTCGTGGACTATATTCAGAAGTTCCTTTGCATGTAGAAAATATTCATAGGGCTTTTCCAGTTTCTTCTCAGCTGATTTAATCTCAGTTACACATGCCCGATGTTTGTTATAATGCGTCTATGTGTTGGATGGGCAGTGAGAGAGTTGGATAGGTTAGCCAGTGGGGAATCATGATCACTGCTACTTTCACTTATGATTCCCTTGTTGGTTAGAACAATCATTCGGCTGAGCTTTGGCCTCTGAGTTTCGAGATACATACTTGGATGATTGTTAACTTGAAAACAAATCTCATTTGTCTGTCTTTATTAACATGGTGGGTAGTGTACTCAGTCAATCTAATTATGCCATTGCTTTCTATTTTAACTTGAGAAGAAATCTCATTTTCTCAGTGTTTAGAACACAACAGTTAGCATAAATGATGGCATGCATCATCAAGATCATCTTGGAATTTCTCGCCATTGTGATTGTTACATTTCCTTTTTTGACAGTCAGCAGAAATTTCCACTCAACTGGGGTGAAAAGGATGGGAGGTGAGCATGCACATGGCCATGATGAACCTTACTACCTTCATGCAAAGCATATGTATAACTTGGACAGGATGAAAAATCAGGGGCTGAAGATGTCTCTTGCTGTTTTTACTGCCTTCAGCATTGGCGTCGCTGTGCCTGTCTATGCTGTCATTTTTCAGCAGAAAAAGACTGCTTCCGGTTAATTCTTAGTGAAGCCTTGTCGCTGCAATAATGACTTCTTTGCCCAATGCCCAAGATAGTAGGCCTTTGCCTGCTGGTATGGTTTTAGTTGTTTTGCTACTGAAATTGTGTCTTTTTGTTGCTATAATCTTTTAACATCTCATCAGTCGGATGACCTTGAATAAGTTCTTTGATTTTGCCATGGTATTGATATTTCAGTACATACTCATCCTGAGAAAATGTTAATTTTTGTTTTTTGCTCGTGTCTGAGGAAAGATAGAATAGCTGTTCCAATTGTTTCTTGTACTTGCTTGATTCTCAGAGTTGTGCTGAATGAAATGCACCTGCGATATGGGGCCTCTGCATATATACAGGGAATGCATGTAAAGACTTGTCAAATTGAAAAAACTAACTAGTGTAGAGCAATTTGTCAGTGGCACGTCAAATAGAATCATGATGTTAACATACTAAGACTTGCTTGATATGACTTTTTAATTTTACCTCACTTCATGTTAACTAATTGTACTTCTCTTGAGACATTAAAACTCTCAATACCAAGGATTGCAGTTAGGTAAGGCAACCCCTGTCCAGTTTTAGTCTTGGACTTCTTGCCCAGAACCTGAAGCGAAGCAGAGTGCTGACCGCACCTTTGGTTTCACTTGCGGGAATTTATCAAGATGACTATGGATGTCTCTACGCCCAAAACATTTGGTCAATCTGCACTTTCTTCAGCCTGATCCTATTATGTCTTATGGTTGCCCATCCGCTTTGTTCTTTCCTTTATGCTTTTATGATACTTAAAACTGGTCTGAGTGGTTTCCGACAGTAGATGAGGATTACTCTCCCTCGTTTATTGGGACAGTTAACATGGGCAAGTTTTCATCGATATGTATTATAGCGGATGGGGAATTGAATATCCATCCCTCATCGATATCCTCATCAACTGGAGATGGGTCGAAGTTATTGCCGGGGTTAGACTTTTCGGTTGGACACGAAGATGATGAAGGATCCACCTGTGGTTAACCGCTCAAAGTGGACTTCAGTTTTGTCTTGGAGCTTCGTTCTGTTTGTGCTGCTCACAAAATTTTGTTCTCTCTTTGCTGTATCTGAATCAGCTTTCATGCGATTCGGCGGCATAATCTCAACGAGCTTACGACGTAGGGATGTTCGAAGTACGTCCTCATCCCAATGACCTGGGAGTCTCTCTATCGTTAGCTATATTGCCCACGGCACGTCCGAGTCGAATCGAGCTCGCAGTTTCTGGAACTAGGGAGTGAGTGATGACGGTAGTGAGTCGAGACACGGTTCTGGTTTCAACTTCATCTTTGGATTACCTGACGGTTGTCGAATCTCTAAGAAGGTCCTTGGCAACAAGTTACGGCAAATTTCATATCCTGTTGACCCGGCTTAACTTAACCTTATAATTTCTGGTGTAGTGATAGAAATACTGAGACTAATCTATTAAATTGATTAGTTTAAAGCGCCTTTGATTAACAGGAATTTGGCCACCGAAAATACCTGGAATCATAAAAGTAGTTGGTTTTTAATAATGCATTTGGTGGCACTTCAAAGTGAAACGTGTCTCTTTAATGGTTTGAGATTTACTGGTTTAAATTACGGTACATTAAAAAAATAATTAGCTGGGTGGTGACCATGGTGAGGTTTTCCCATATAAAAGCTGTCAAATTCAGAACTTAGTTAACTATCCATTTATCTAGTGGCTTTTTCTATTTTATTCTCAACAATTTTGGCTCATTTCTAAACAAACCTCGATCTCTAAATGAGTAGCTCATACTCAACGTCTTATAATAATTATAAGATTTTAAATCATTTCGTCTTAACTTTGGGACGTAAAATTTGGAAAAGATATAACTAGAAATTAATGGACTTTCTTAGGTGGGAAGGGTACACTATATCACAAGTTCTTCATATGAGGAATCAGTAGGTCAGTATAATAGCCGTCTGCGCCAGTGAAGGGGGGAGAGAGGCGAAAGCCCTCCTAATACTTCATTCGTAATTTTGAAACACAGAATGCTGCGATTTCAATAAACTATAAATATGCTCCCACTATTTTCAGCCTCGAGACGCCTTTTTTTACTTCCCAAATGCGATTTCCCGGACGCGGAAATGAACAGTAATTTCTTTAAAAAAATCAAACAGGCCCTAAAATATATTAGTTTTAGAAGCTTCTTGATTTGTCGGTTGTAATTATTCTTATCGGATAAGCACAAGGGAGCAGCTGATCTCGCGAGGTCAAGAATTGTAGGTAGTCCAGCTTGGGCGCATCATGTTTTCGCAGCTTTGATATGATTTTTGGTTAATATTTTATTCATTTTTTTTGTTTTCATGGCTTTAATTGCCTGCTTGCCTTTTTATATGATCAATCATTATGTATATAATATAATATATGATGGCTTAGTGTCATTGTCATTCTAGCTATGGTTAATAATCCATCTTTTTTGCAATTTTCTTCGCGCGTTGATGATTCCTGGGATACTAATAAAAGCACGGATCATCATGATTACCGGAGCTAAACTCTTGTTTCAAAATAAGGATAATAGCACAAATGATCGCTAAACTTACTTCAATATACAATATCGTCCGTAACTTTTTAATATGCATAGACATGCAATGTTGTCCATTCACTTCCACTCTGTTTGGTGTGATTCTTAAATCATTGGTAAATGTTCAATGTAATTTGTAAATTTTTATGAAAATGTCTATATATTCAGGGATTACATTAAATGAATTGAAAACTTAAAAACGACATTTCACATGGAAACAAAGTTCGGTGACCATATTAAATTAATTAAAATTTCAAATACTACATTGCACATTGAATCGAAATTTATAAATCATTTGTGTCGTATTCCCAAAAAAAATGTAAGAGTACAGATATGCAATTGAGTTAGTATGGATTCCATACTCGTTTGATTAAGTCATGACGGTCTTAGGAGTACAAACTCGTGCGACCATGTGCAGTACAATGGGGATCGTCACTTTGTCGGCATGCGAACAGCCCCCTATTGTCGGCATTAACGTGAAATTGATTCAAGACCAATTACACTGTCTTATCAGATAAAAAGGTTTGAAAGCATACCCTTTTGGAGAACTTTTATCTGTCAATCAATGCATTAACTCAAAGTTTTATGATTGCACGATTTCACAAACTACATTTGCACATTAGAAAATAATTACAACTTATCTACACCATATCATTTTTTTCGTCTGTTTTATAAAATCTTCGCAACTACGACAAATTATTCGTGAAGACTTTGAAACTATCACCACAGTTGACAAGGATAACCATAAATCATGCCTTGCTTGATGTAATTATTGTGATGATCAGGATTGCATGGCCCAAAATCTACCATCCCAGCACAAGATTGTCCATCAATCTAGTCGATGTGACGTTACGTAATTACACGCATCATATGTGCCAAACTTTGAATCATGCAGGCTGGATATGTACATGTCCCGTTCATTGGTTGTATCGAGTAAGCACATGAAAATGATGCACACGAACCAAATTTTGCGAATCCCGTCCCCTCGTTGTGTTAGAAATCATAACTGAATACGACACTCCCGAAGATCGACGAAGAGTTTGGAGGCAAACGAACGCGGATGTCACACGAGAGGAGGTAAAAATTCTTTCCATCGACCGGAGACTAAACAATGGAAGGTTTTTCAGGCACCATGTCGAGTTCTCCAGCTTCATCGGAGGACATCAATAAATTATATAGTCCCGACAATCATTTTTCCCCGCTTTTCTTGGGTGAAATAAAAAAAAAAAAAAAGAATTTGGGAATGTGGCAGGGCAGGGAATACAATTAATTTCCAATAAATAATAAATAAATAAAAAAAAGTCGGCAAGAAATTAAAAACGTGGCTCGTGACCAATGAGAATCTTCACAAAGTCACGACCAATAATAAAAAAAAGCGTCCGCACTCGGGGGGAGCGATGCCCCAATCCCATCACGGCTGTCGAGTAATTCGACATAACTAATTGTCCTTTTTTACGAATAATTATGTTTTATTTTCTTTTATCTATCAGAGAAAAAGCAATTTCCCTCGTCTCCAATGTTCACCTCCCAATTAATGCTTTTTTACGTCGGACGGAGCTCGATTAAAGCTTCATCGGCCCGTCCCGTGCCGTGTTCGAGACTCTTGCGTCGACGTATTCCTACTCTCAAGGCTCGAAAATGCCGAAGAAAGTCTCGACACAACAGGACTCCTTGGATAATCATCTATTAATTTCTTAATCAATCGCTTGCTTTGATTTCTAAGGGAAGTCATTTTAAAGAAAACTCGAGGAGTTACTCGCATAGATGATGATGATACGAGATGGATCAACGACAACGTAGAATGACAGCATAAGTAATTCATTTTTAACACAACCTGACCCCATTAGAATAACAGGGCATATGATCTGGATTGACCAGACAATTTACATATTTAATCTTCTACCTCACTCTTCCTTTTTTTCGGGCTTTTGTTGCGGTCAATTCTATTCACCAAACTTCATACAAAAAAGTCATACGCGACAGCATAATAAACTAATATTAAGGCACGCAATCCAACGTTCCCGGGTGGCGAGGGACTGGATGGACGGGACATGAGTTCAAGTCCTAAGGCCTCGTTCGGGTGATGGGTACAGGAACCGGATTACGCGAAGAATAACATAGATGTCAATTGCTAAAATGCCATGGATTCATCAAGAATATGTACCAAAGTTTTCCTAGCACCCTCTCTCTCTCTCTGTCTTTATCCCTCTTTCCTCCGGGAGAAGCCAGGTTCGAATTTGCCAGCTATTAAATAATCTGATGTCCTCCTAAAACTTCTCCCTCGCGACCCTGAAAACGATGCCGTTCGGTCGCTGTCCTCCATCTTCCTCCCCATCATTCATGGCCATAATTATAATCTGGTTATTCGCCCTAATCATGACAACGGAATGAAGCCAACCATGCGGCGAGCGAGCGAGAGAGAGAGAGAGAGAGAGAGAGAGAGGAGGGAGGAATGGGGGGAATGAAAAGAAGCCAGTGCAGCAGCCCAGCAAGTATCAGGCCATGCTCAAGCTGCTGCGTGGGGGAGAAATGATTGGCATCGCCTCGAAGTGCTCGAACCTGGAGACTAGATTCCCACTTTTGGATCTGATAAAGTAGACGCTACCACTGCCCATCAACGAGGAACCAGCAACGAAGCCGTAGATCCCGAGGAAAGAAGGAAGGTGAAGATGAAGATGGAGGAACCCAAAAGAGGGAAGCTAAAAAAAATGGAGAGGAAAAGGAAGGAGGAGGAGGAGGTTAAGGAAGAAATTCATCATAACCCTAAGCTAAAGAAGCGACATGGCTTTGCTAAAATTCTGAGCAAGATGAGATTAACCCTTGACAAATCTCATGAAAAATTACCACACACTTAACTTGATCAGTGGACCAAAGAAGGAAAAGAAACCAAAAAGTATATCCAAAAACAAAACCCCAACTTCACAACTTAATATGTACCTGCAACTTATTCGTTATCGTCCTCGTCGTCGTCGTCGTCGTCTTCTTCGTCGACATCGTCGTCATCGTCGTCGTTATCATGAGTCAGTGTGATGACTATGATGGTGATCATCTTCTCCATCGCTCCCGCCGCCGCCGCCTGGAGCTTGGCCTTGCTTGTGGGGGTGATGCTGCTGCTCCAAATTCATCCCCAGATTGACCCTCCCGCTATTGCCACCCCGCTACTGTATCCGCCTCCTCCTAGTCCTCCCATGATTGCCATACTCGTCGTCTCCGTCATCCCTAGTCCCATTGGCTGCTGCACTAGCATCGACCCCGCTAGCTGTACCGGCGTCAGCCTCCCCCCTCCTGGAAAGTTCACCCTTTGCATCGCCGCCCCGCCCGCCCCCGCCGGGAACGTCCACATCGAGGCCTCGTGCATCCCGGCCCCCGGCGCGGCCACGGCGCCTCCCCTCCTCCGCCCCCACCGGCAGCATCCAGAACGTGCTCCCGCCGTTCGTGGTGGCGGGGGCCATTGCCCACATGGCGGGAGCCGGCACGACCCCCGACGACGACCGGGCTGAGGTGGGTTCTTGTTCTTGCATTCCGGGCCTTCCGGATTTGTTACCGCCCTGCAAAGCGGCGGAGCCTGCGTCGGCGCTGCTCTGGTGGGAGGAATCTTTGAAGAGGTCTTCCCTGAACGTCTTCGTCATGTAGCCCTCTCCGGGATTATCGCCGTTGTTGCCGCCGCCGCCGCCGGCCTGCTCGGAGCCGAGGACCTGCGTGTACAATTGTTGGTGGAACCCGAGCGCGCCGCCGCCGCCGGCGAGAAGCCGCCTGCCCGCGTCGCCGCCGTCGCCGTAGAGGCTGAGGCCGCCGTGGAAGGAGAGCGGGGCGGACTTGGAGGGCGGGGCGGAGACGGTGGTCCCGCTGCTGCGGATGGAGACGTTGAGGGTGGAGAAGTTGGCGGGGATGGTGCCGGTGCCGGTGGCGTGTATGATGGCGGGCTCGGCCTGCTGGAGGAGCCACTCGATGGTCTCGCCGTCGGACTTGTGGCCCAGCTCGCGGGTGAGCTGGAAGACGCGGGCGGCGCAGACGGCGGGCATCCGGATGCGGCGGCCGCGGCCGTCGACCTTGGTGTGGCGGTCCTTGGTGGGCCGCTTGGCGATCTTGGCAATGGCGGCGGTGGCGGCGGCGGGGTTGGGGTTGGAGCCGGGGGAGGCGGAGTTGGGAGGGAGCGAGGAGGAGGAGGAGGGTGGGGTGGAGGGGGCTTAGCGGCTTGGATAGAGATGGAGCCCATGAACGATGGGCCATGGAGGGTTGACCCGTGAGAGTGACCGGGCTCGGCGGCGGAATTGGGGGAAGAAGAGAGAGGGACCAGCTGCAGAGGAGCGGTGGGGGCGGGGTCGTGCTGCTTGTGCTTGTGGTGGTGCTGGTGGTGGTGGTGGTCGGAGCCCGAATTGCTGCTGCCTTGGTTGGCGTTGCTTTGGGACTCCATTTCCTCCTCCTTTCTTGCCAAAATTCAAACGCGATTCCTGACCATCCTCTTCGTGCCCATCATCAAGAACTGGCTCACGAACAGGAACCCTCTCTCCAATTCCTGGGATACACGGCGAGAACGATCCTCAGCTGCTGCTTCTTCTTCTTCTTCTTCTTCTGACCGGCGGGCCTCCTCGCCACTTTCCTTCTCCTGCAAAGATTTTGTGTGGGGTGGGAAAGAGAGAGAGAGAGAGAGATAGAGAGAGAAGGAATATTAAAAATTTGAGGAGAGGGGGGATTGGGGGATGCTGGGGGAAAACGAAAGGGGCTTGAGAAATCCAAAAGACAAGAGAGACCAGTGGAAGTGCGTGGGGATCTTGTTTTTCTTTCTTGTTATTGACTGCTGTCTTCTCTGGTTTTTTAGAGAGAGAGAAGAGTAGGTGGGAGAAGGCGGAGGAGGTTTAGAGAGAGAAAGAGAGAGAGAAAGAGAGAGAGAGAGAATCGAGTGTGAGCTGGGGTTGGGTGTTGGGGTCCAACTGGTTGCAGGTGGGGACCCTCTCTCTCTCTCGAATGGAGCGCGGGCCCCACTCCTCCGGGATTATTAGGACTTCCTTTTCCATTTACATTTACATATGTGCGTCTTATTTTATATCATACATGTGTACGCATTAAATGTAATAGGAATCCCATTTTACACATATAGGATGAAGCCGTCGCCCTCCTATTTATCCAACGGACCCCGTCTTCAAAATTATCCACGCTTTCGACCTACAAAACTCACTTCGCCCCGACGATTAAAAAACCGTGTCGAACGGTCCAAACCCATCGTTTCATTTTCTCAAATAAATCATTACGTTCAAATCACCCAATTAGCTCGCCAGCATATGACTCGTCGGTATCGAAGGAAACCCAACATTACAGTGATCATAGAAGTAACCCAGGCTTTTTTTTCTCTCCTCATTTTCCTTTTTAAGCATAGGGATTGTACTTGCTGGGAGCATTTATTCGAAATTTCTCCCCCCCACATCACTGGGGTTCGAGGGTTCGCTCTAATTATTTCGCTTGTCTTCTTCTTCTTCTTTTTTCTCCACGCCGCTTGTCCTGTCCGAGAGTGCAAAACAGCGACAGCGGTAATTTAATCGCGAGGAGGGGGAGGTTTGGACTTTGGGGTGTGGAAAGTTGAAAACTCGAGGGGAAAATAGGAGGAGGACAAGCCAAAAAAGAAAGAAAAAGAAAAAGAAATAACCAATAAAAGAAAGGGATAAGAGAATGACCCGATTTTCTCCCATTCTTTTCTATCGTCGAGAGGAGAAAATGGAAATGGGGGGTCTTTTTCTTGTCCCTTTTTTGGCCTCTTTCGTCACTTTTTGCTCCCTCCATCCCTTCTTCTTCGCTCGGCGCTCGCTGATTGATCCGCTCGCCCCTTCGGTTGATAATGACGATCGCGATGACGTTTCTTGAGTCTCGCCCACGTCTCTCTCTCTCTCTCTATCGCTGAGATCATCCCCCGATGGATGGATCTGTGCTTGAATACACTTCCTTTCGGGCTATACATCCATGCAGATCTAGGTGGCATTTTCGATACAGGATCCGACCACATTCCACTAGTGCTTCGAGGACTGGAATTATTTGAGACCATCCATTAACGCGACCCTATTTTCATTGTTTAGTTGCTATTGCTATGGCACAAGTGTCTCCCATCCTCTCACGGGATATTCAGAATTACACCAAGCTATAGGTCAATCGCAGTCGCCGATCGTGCAAGTCTCCTTCAGATGTCTCTCCACGTGAAATGGCAAATGTTAAAGCGGACGTGGGCTTTTAACTTGGTAAGTATTTCTCCGGGGGGATGAAATCGAGCGCGCAATCAGTGAGACGAGGAGCGAGGAATGATTGTGCCGTTGGGGAGAGAGTCACGCACTAAGCAGTAAGTATTAATGAATCGAGTGCGGACAAAAGGGGTTACTGCAGAATCAAAAAGGCGCGCGCAGCCCTCATAAATGCTCTGCTTCTGCTGCGAAATACACCTTCCTGCGGCCCTCACCGTCGCCCTCGACTTGACACGCTCACTCGATTCAGGGTCCCCTACCACTCTAAACTCAGATTGGTCCACTCTGCTCTTCTCCATCATTGAGCAACGGCCACTCGTTTTTTTCCCCCTCTATTTCTCCTTCCGTCCTTTCCTTCAACGTCACAGAAACTCACGAGTCAAACCTCGAAGAAACACGTTGTTCAGTACTCGTGCGTTCACAAGGGTCCGCCCTCGTTGTGGCATTTCATCGAACACCTCGTGATCTATTCTAATCTAATCTTAATCTAATCCCTTTGCACATTGCAACACTCCCTCGACATGGCGACCACGGGATCGAACTGAATTGTTGCGATGTGGGTACTGCCCGGCACTCATGCTACGGGGGTGTAAAGAGGCCGAGCGGGTCGGTCCGAGCATCAGTGGCTTGGACTTGGTTGGAAAAAAAAAAAAAGGCGGACATGGGAGCACAGCCCAATCAAAATGAGGGATCGAAAATTGGGTCCGGCCACTCTGGGATTTCGAGTTCCTGGTCTAAAATGGACGCCCATGAACTCGGGCACTAGCCCATGGCGAGCCAAGATTCTTGAAAAATGTTAGGAATCTCACAATATGAGCAAAGAAGTACTAAAATTAGAAATTTGCAGCGGCGATGTGAATCGATCCCATTCAAAATACAGATGAGCACAACTTCGCAAGAGACATGTAAACCATACGATTTCAATTTCAAGAATTGACCCCATGTGAATACAAAAAAAAAAAAATACCCCGCCTAAAGCAACCCTAGAATTCCCATCCAGGAGGAGTCAAACGAATATTGAAAAAATCACATGTGAGAGAGAGAGAGAGAGAGAGATTGGTGGGACATGGCAACATGGCAATGATGGTACACATTCAAAGCAGAAGCCGGACAGCTCAGATGAGCATCTAATGAAAGGGGGAGACAGCTCATCCCCAGCACCAGCCCCACTCCTCCTCCCCCTTTCTCTTTTCTTTCCAAATTTTCTCCATCTCTCTCTCTCTCTCTCTCTCTCGCTTTTCGCCTTTTGCATTATTTTTTTTTCAATTCCGGGACCGAAATTTTCAAATCGCAGCCTTCCCAATAGAATACTAACTACTGCACAAAAAAATTTGTGCCAGCCCCGCAGCGGCAGCAGAGGCTCCTACTTATAGGCCGCTCGCAGGGGCATCGGCCAGTCAACTCCACCTTTGCTCCACTTGGGAAAAGCAAAGAAAGTTAAACTTTGTTATCTTTTAGCGGAACACGTTTGGCAAAGTCCAAGTTGAGTCGCCAGAAAGCGGAAAAACCCACCTCAGATTTCTCGTCACGCACACCCCCCCCTTCTCATTTTCCTCCTCGCACCAGCGCTCTCGTTCCGGGGGATTAATTTATGTCTCAATTATTGGGGAAAAGGCATTGCCATTTTCCTCCGCCTCTACGAGGGGCAAGAGGATAGGATAGGTCGGTCGATCGTCGTTGCTCGGGCCAGGCGGGAAAAGCAGAACGGAATAATTTCTCTCTTTCTCTTTTCTTCTTCTTCTTCTTTTCTTCGTTTATAAAATCAATCCCGTTCTCCGACATTCTCGAAACGTGCCTCCGGGGAAAAATGATCAGACAGTGTATGTAATGTCGGTCGGACATGTATGACCCCCCCGTTTGCGAGCCAAAACCTTTTCGTGCGGCAAAAGGTTCGTCAACTCCGTGAGATGAAAATGCAGACATCTTCGACACGCCCTGAACTTGACGGTCTTGTACGGACCATTCTGCTACTCTCTCTCTCTCTCTGTGACCCACATTCCCTTCTGTTGAGGAGGGCTTTCTCCTTAGATCTCTCTTTCGCCTTGTCAATGCGTGATGTTCGGAATCTTGGAGGAAATTTCGCATCTTGAAGATTGATCCAGGACGTGGAGAAACCTATTGAAGGTTCAAGCTATTGTCAAAAGTCCACTAATAACGTATTTATGCAACTACATAAGATACGTTGAGCACGCCTGGGCTCTATCTCAGTCGGGTCTTAGTTCACTAGTTGTGATTATGTGGCTAATTCGACCTACGATTCAGATCCAATCGTGTCATGTAAATTTTTAAATTGTTATGTGACATGCCCAAAATGAAGTATTTCCAGTTCAAGTTAATTCGCATGGCTTTTGGTTTCACCAGACATTTGGTTCATGAAAATCGAATTTTGTCAAAGACCAACAGCCCCATGGCAGAACCAATTATAAGTGACCTCTATTATCAAAACTATCAAGATCAAACTAATGACAAAACTTATCATGACATGTAGGGCTTGACGGGTCTTGGGTGCGTTTGGTTCAGCATTTCTTTCCAGAGCTTTCGGATCCTGGGAAATCTTTGGGCCGTTTGGTTGGCTTTAAACCTGCTTTCAATTTTCAACTTACCTTCAAAATGCTGAAATTATTTTTTCTCTTCCAAAACTACTCTCACTAATTTTTCATATTTTCGATTTTGCCCTGATTATTTTTTTTTTAATTGAAAAAGGAGGCAACCCTTTGTCGGACCGGCGAAGGGCTATAGCCACCGGCTAGGAGTGAGTAGTGGTCTAGGGTCGACCCTGGACCGACCCTAGACTAGCCCAACCCCGTCGGTCTGGTCCGGTCCCTAAAGGGACTAGGTTGGTCCTTGGTCCCATTCCGAAATTTCAAGGCCGACACCTTTGTATGGGTTGGTCCTCGGTCTAGAGTTTTGGGTCCAACCCCGACCAACCCCGTATATATATTATAATACATTATATTATTTATAATTCTTTTATATATTCAAACCTAAGTAAAATGTCCGTTATAAAACCTAAGAGTTATGGTGAGATATTTTATCGGTAGCACTAATAGTAATTTCAATTTAGAACTTTTGTTGAGTATTAATTATGTGTCGTTTGTTTTGTTTTCGGGTGTTTAGAAGTTCAAGTGAATTAACAAGATGTGAAATTATATATTCATGGTTTATATTAAATATTTTGAACTTTTTATGATTTAATTGTATTTTACTAATGAATTTCAGCTGCATTTTACTTTTCAATTTGTATCATATGATAGAAGTTTTTGAAGAGTAGAGTAGTATTGTAGTTGCTATGGTGATTTGCTAGTTAAGTGGTGTGAAGCTCATTTTTTGGTTGAGTGGACTCTACATGATCAAATGCAAGAAAACGCTTTGCATACGATGTTATGAATATTAAATATAGATGATTACAAGAACTTTCTATCTTGTCCCATATCTCGATGAGCGGTTAGCAGGTACGAAATTTCTATTATTGTGTCATCTTAAATTTGCTGAATATGTATTGGTATTTATAGTTTAGTTGCACAATACCGCATTGTCGATGGATGTGTAATTTGAATTTGTAGGTTTGCCCTTTTAGGGAGTATAAAACAAGACAAAAATTATCGATCGGTCCCCGGTTGACCAACCGACCCGAACCCATTGGGTCGGTCCGGTCCTGGTCCAAGGCTCAATAGGATCGATCCTCGGTCCCTAAAACTTGAGGACCGACACCTGTACGGCCGGTCCTAGGGTTAGGGGTGGCCGGACCATGCTCACCCCTACCACCAGAAGCCGGATATGGCACCGACGGCCATCGCCTAGGTCGCGTAACCCTTGAAGGTCGCTCGACCTCGCGACCTCGGTCGATGGCCGTCGACGCCGGATCGGCTCGCCAACGGCCGTAGCCTTTTGTCGGTCGACAAAGGGTTTAGTTCAATTTAAAAAAAAAAAAAAAGATATATATACACATATTTATACCCATCAAAGCCCATTGCGAAAGTTTTTTTTACCAAACGCGCGCATTCAACTCAAAATCCATTTACAAAATTTTTTTACCAAACACAATTGCATTTCCCAAGTAGCTTTGGGCTTTCAGCATTTGCATTAGACTCAAAGCCCCTTGCAAATGCTAAACTAAATGCAGCCTAATCCTCCAACAAGGCTTGAAGGTGAAATCAATAGACCATACAAGAAATCTCAAGCACTTGTTAACAGAATACTTCACAAAAAAAGGCCAAAAAAAATAAAATAAAAAAATTACCAACATAGCAAACTTAATCGAACATAAGATAGCAAGGATGCCATTTCTAGAATAATTTTAGCCGCTTGAACATATTAGTGACTGACTAACTGGTAAATGAAAGTGTCTTTACCAACCAAAAAAAATAAAAAAAATGAAAGCATCTTTTCGGGCATCAATGTTCCAAAATTTTGCCCTATAATTCTACATAATGTTAGCAAAACTGAGAATCACAATCACGTTAGGAAAGCACGTCTCAAAATGCAGGCAAGCATTTATAAAACTGCATAAGTATTAGAATGTTTTTCTTTTTATTCAGCAAGCTTGATGCAATTTGGCATTTGCTATTGTACACAAAACCAAACTTTCAGAAGGGTTCAAAACAAAC
Organism: Eucalyptus sp. ANBG9806169; assembly: GCA_014182395.1. Lineage (NCBI taxonomy): Eukaryota > Viridiplantae > Streptophyta > Magnoliopsida > Myrtales > Myrtaceae > Eucalyptus > Eucalyptus sp. ANBG9806169. The sequence continues at coordinate 31,303,221 of CM024578.1, forward strand.
CTACAAGATGCAAATCACCAAAAGAATATCGTCGTAAGAACAAGCTAATTTCACTTGTGTTCTCTTCTTGATTCTCTGCCCTTCTTTTCTACTGTTGGGATATACTCAGCAAGTCCAGGAAGAAGATCTCTTAAGCACTGGCTTCATCTGCTTGTCCTCTTCCAGGGAAATCATTCCCAAGTGCGAAGGATCCTCCAGCATCATCTTCGCCACTAAATATCCTGCTATAGACCATGTTTGATACTTTCTTGCTTGCTTGCCAATATATCTACCCAGTGTACCATCATAATATTCTGGCCAGCTGTCCTTCAACAAACGAGTCTCGGCCAGATCAATTAATCGTCTCGCAATTTGTGGCCGCCCAGTCTTGATGCAAGCAGCCGTTAACAACCACAAAAGCACTGCATTGGTTATGGTGGAGCAACAGTAATACAAAAAGAGAGTTTGAGTTAGAAACCAATCCAAGAATGAGCTAGCTTGGGAAAAAGATTTGAAGAAAGAAACCGGACTTGGATCACAGCTTTCATTAAAATGCCTAAAATTGAATTGTGCTCGAGGATAAACAACTGAAATAATCAGTCTCAAGGTTATCCTAAAGCCATCCCTTTCACACTACAAGAGTTCTTACAGTGGGGACACCCAATTTAAAGGAGCTGTCTATTCACCAGTTGAAAGTTCTTTAGAAAAAAATCCTACACCCTTGGCTTGTTCGTACACTGGACCTGGACTTCATACATACTAGCAGCTACAGCAGGAAGTAAATTGGATTCAAAGAGGTATGATGGACCCTTTCGAATTCATCGGTTAATTAGAGACCTACATATCTTTGAAGATGATTGAGCTTAATGTGCACTCAAATACAAAGGGTACCAGCAAAGTGCAGCAACAAAAACTCGGAAGATTAAGATATTTCATTCTCACATTGATTCAGATTGATATCTTCAAACCGCATCTACACTGTTTCTAAGCAGGAAATAAATCCAAACAGCAGAAGCATACCATGTCCTTTGTCCATGATTTCCAAATACTTGCTTTTATGTGCATTGATTAATAACAAGCAACAGAAAATCACAAGCACAGGCGATAGAAGTCAACCTTGTGGAATCATGCACATAGATAACATGACTAGCCCAGTTTAGAGCATGCATGTGGGCATAAAGTCAATCACCAGTTACATGAGTATAATTCGTCGTTATCCAGGTCAAGATGAAGCAGCTATTTGAATCTCAACCACACTAGCTTTGACTTTGCCCCATGGCCAAGGCAAGTAGGTGCAAATGTTGTTTCATCCGCTTAGTTATTCTTATAAGTAACATAAACCATTTATCTCATATCAAGTAACTGGTGCCTCTAGGATTGCAGTCAATTTTTGCTTTGCCTCTGTGAAGGCTTTATTATATGAAATCTGAGAGTGCTATGAGTGAAGATCTCTTAGGAAAACATTCAAAGTCCATGCAATGATCGGACACGCAGTTTCCACACACAAATAAAGAAGAGGGAAGGAGCATCCCTTGGACACCGAAGGTTTGTGGCTTTACGATTAAATTTTACTTCTTGAATCTTTTTTAATCTCAGTCTTTGCCAAACTCAGAGCTCATAAAAGCAACTACCCAATTAGGAAAACAGAACTATCACCTAACATATCCTCCCTCTCCCCTCCTCCCTTCCCAAAAGCTCTAATGTTATCGTAACTGTGGCAGCAAGAATAGATCCATTCATCTTAATCGTCGAATACCAACTACAACCAGAATTTTTCAATTGAAGGACCATAGACACAATTAACTAAACATAAGAAAGTATCCCAAATGATAAATCTGAATAACTTAAGGGACTATATCAGAAAAGAAAGGACCAAACCTGGCCAAGATCCTCCATTGTGATAACTCCATCTGGTATTTTTAGGATCACAACCAGTAACTATCCGCCATTCATGACCTTCCAGAGCAGGATAGCTTATCTTTAGAGGCATTTCCCCTACCAACTCCTCCCAGCGAGCTTCTATAAGATCCATAATAGCCATTGATTGCTCCGGAGTAGCAAGTGATGCCAATATTGCAACACAATTACCCAAAGCGAACCATCTGAAATCCATCCTTGCAGGACTGACATTGCCAATGAAGTAACCACCGCGAGTTGGCATAAAATCAAATACCCAGTCTGGAATTGAATCAGGAATAACATTAAACTTATTTACTGCAGTATGCGAATATTCCTCGGTTTTATATCGGTAGATGTCATTTAGTTGTTGGAAGTCAAGCCAGAAATAACTCCGCATGTGATAGCTTAAGGCATGTAAGCGTTTGACAATTCTCTCGATGCATTCTTTCCCTTCTGCATCATGTTTTAGCATTGCCAAAGCACATCTCAGAGCCATAAAGAAAAGTGCCTGAATTTCAATTGGGTAGCCATAGATGCCCTGAAAATCAGTTCAACGACAGAGGATGTCAATTCCAACCTTCAAGAAAATATAAAGAGAGCAGGAGCCATCTACAGTATGTGGAAAGAGTATAAAGTCAAAAGACAAACTGAAAACACATCCATCTACAATGTTAATAAGTTCTTTCCAAGAACTAAGGGAAAAATGATTTTAGTTACTAGTGAAGGGAAAGAGAAAATCAGATGCGCCATCTCATTCTCTTGGCACGAAACAAAACTAGGGAAAGTAAAGATTTATCTTCTCATTCAATTCTCAGCTAAAACACAAAAATGAAAAATTATAGCTGTTACGGATGCTGCCTGCCAAGCAAGTGAAAGATGCATTAAATTCTTAATCCAATTTACATGAAATTGATTATCGGAGACACACATAATAGTCTCAAAGGACTGAATGGATAAAGGAACTCCATGAAGCAATAAGTATGGATGGCCACCTTAGTTCTCAATACACTTGACTAAGACCCAAAGGAAAGATAAGGTCGAACTTCAACATATTTGTTTTGACCGCATGTTTCATAACCCTTCAACAAAGTAAAAAGACAACAAATAAAAAGCTTGTTGGATAAAAGAAGATAAAGCCCAGTTTGATTAACATTATCCATCATCCTCATATATTTCCTTGCATAATTGAATGAAGAGGCAATTTTACAATGACCAGAGCGAATTATCACTGAAATGGTAATTATTGTCAGTCCTAGCAATGTCTGTCGGATTAGGCAGAGGTTACAGATTCAGTTAATTTACTTCCATAAATCTCATTTACAAGGTGACAGAATCCCAACAATCAGATTGAAACTAAAATGAGTTCATTTAGGCTGATTAGCCAACTTAAAATTTTGAATAAATGTGTGAAAAAAAACTTATTGACTACTAGCTCCCTACACTCATAATTTCAGAGAGGTGGAATGATAGGTAATAAGGGACACTGAAGTTAGATGCAGCCAGAATAGCATCACCATCCACTTCCCATTATGACCCGTAATGAGCAAAAATAGTTATCGAGAGATAGACTCACTCACCATTCTTCGATCAACCATTGAGCAACCATCAGCACAAAGTAAAGTAGGAAAAGTATCAAAACCCTCGGACAAGCAAAGAGAACATATAAGCCTCATCCCCTTCTGACACTCTGGTGTCTCTGCCAAAGACAGATCTCCTGTGGACTTTGTATACGCACGAAGCAGGATAATCCACCAAAATCCAGAGTCAACTGGTGCAACTCTTCCAATTGCAGTCTCACCAAAATCTGCCATGAGAGTATCTGTTTTCCGAATAGGATCGTGCAAGACTTTGAAGCTTGCTGGCATAGCCCCTTCCCCAAGCTTGAATCTGTCTATTCTTTTCTCCCATCCTTGAAGATGTAAAGTCTTCAAGAGAAAATTCTTGACAATTTCTGGCTCCCCATTCATTAGAAAAGCCAGTGCACTGGGGACAAAATCCCGAACAAACACCTAGACAAGCACAATGACGAAAGGAAAGTTTCAAAGCATTAAACACTTCACTGTCTCACCGACAAGTTGCGAGGGCACTCAAATTCATCACAATCAGCTCCAAACAAATTCAACAAATACAGCACATGATTATCGAAATCTCATCTAGACGCTTTCTCACCTCTTAACTTACCCCTTATCAATATCATCATTACATCATTCTAATCGATTCTATGAATTCCTAGAAATCAAAGGCGATTAGGAAATTTCCACATTTTATCAAGTTCAAATGTCACAAGCTACAATATTTTTAACCATCCAATTTCTATGGGTGCACTTTAGCATATAGTTTAAGAATTTCTGATCCTATTTTACGATATATTCCATATAAACTACAGAATCTGACGCAATACCGAATGACCTTCGTTGTTTGGTCCATTCCTACATACCTGATCATAGTTCAAAACTTCCTCAGAAGCATGGTCAACGGCAGCGATTGTCCCCACTGGTTGACCACGGAAATACACCAGAGACTTTCTTAGGGCCTCCCAGGCATCAGCCACCATAGGATGAGGTTCAAAAGAGTTGCGGGTTGACGATGCTGGGGTGTCAAACCCCGACCTCCTCCCAGGTGAATATGTGCTCTCCAGGTTATCCAACCCAACCCTCGTGAGCCCGATCGAGAGCTCGCTGAGGGACCTCTCGTCGAAAGATCTCTGCCGCTCGATGTTAAGCCTTGGCTTTTCTAGGAGACGCGAGAAATCTTCATCGAACATATCGTTGATCGAGCAATGCGAGCTAACTTTGCGCATACCCGGCCCCTCCATGTCTTCTCCTTCTCCTTGCTACGCGCTCCCTGCAATCCACGCAAAGTGGAGGAGGACTCTGCCTTCCCATATATAACAAAAAATTCACAGGGTCACTCGACGGTCAAAAGAGATTAGTACACAGCCAAACGGAATAAGATCACAGCAGAAGACCAGTTCAAAACTGGAGGATGCCTGGTAAAGTCTATCCTTTCGGGGCGCAAGACAATAGCTAAGCCTATTTTTAACCACAATTAGCTGGTGTTCCCGCTTTCCAAACCAATCAGCCACGTTCTTTTTACTATTTAGGAACATTGCCGACAGCAGAGGTCTCCCAGACAGAGCCCATCGCCCAGACAGAGCCCATCAGCAAGAACCCACATGCGCATTCTTGAATCCTCCTACTCCTCTACATACCAAGACATTACCAAACGTCGAGGAAAGACGCGCGACATTCTCGATGGCGATTGCCGAAAACGCCGGGAAAAAAAAAACAAACAAACAAACAATCCAAGCAAAACAACGGCAACACGCGCGGCGTCGGTAAGCAAGATCCGCCTCAATGAAATGAAGACAGAGGCGTCGAGCGCCGAAAGGATCGAGCTAAAATTCGCAGGCTTTGAGCAGCGGGCGAAGCTAATTAGGAAAAGGCCCAGATCTGCGCCCCGCTAATGCGCATTCAATCAAGCAGAGACCCAAAGCAAAAACGACGGCGGCCGCCGCCGCACACGAGACTCCAAGAAAACCCAAAGACGGGGACCCGAACCTCGAAGTAGACGTCGCCGGCGGGGAGGAGGGCGGGAGGGAGGATGTTCCCCGGCCGGTCGCCGGCGCTTTCTCGGCGGAGGGAAGGATGGGAGAGGAAGGAAGACAAGGAGGGGAAAAAGAAGCATGCTCTCGCGAGCTCCTTTTTATAGAGAAGAGCGATCCCGATTTTGGTTTTTTTTTGGGGACGTTTTAAATGAAAATAATTATTTATATAAGAAAAATACCGGGAATAGCCGGTGGAGTGGGGATACGAGAGGGAGGAAAAAATAGGAATAAAACAAATTAATCAATGAAATAGGACAGTCCACGTGGATAATAAGGACGCGAGAGTCTGACTTCGGAGATTGGGGACTTCTCTTCCCCGTCACTGCCAACTTGGCGTTCTCGTCTTTTTATTTTTTTTTTTTTTTTTCCTCTTAACCCTTTTTTTTTTTTAGCCCAATGGTTTTATTTCAACGATTTTTTTAAATTTTTTTATTAATTTATTGGGGGTTAGGTGGGAAGGGCAGCGTTCACCAGTCACCGGTAACTACCCTTCGCTCCTTCCCCCCCTCTGTTATTACCGATTCTCCCCCGTGCTCTTGGCGGGACTGCTCCGTTGGCGATATCGAGAATTGTCAAAAATTCAATTTCTTTTATGGAAATTATAACGGCCATTTTGATTCTCTTTACATCCCCCCTTTTTTTATTTTATTTTTGGGAAGTGGAGAAATAGAGGATAAAAATTGTGGAGTTTCCTTTTGTGTTGGTTTCATCCGAAACAAAATGGTACGGGGAATTGAAATTTTTCTTTATTTGTTCCGATTGGGAGCAATCTCAGGCCAAATTAAAAGATCTTCGAATAAAGTTCCTAAAAATTTATGTTGACAGGAATTTCAGATTCTGATGAGGAAGGGGAATATTCTATCCTATCCATAAATCTTTTGGTCTGAATGGATTTTTTTGTCTGGGAAATCATTCTCAATGCAAAGTAAGAAATCGTGTATGTATAGGTTTCTTAAGCCGAAAATGAAATAAAGCATATCCCAAAAAGTCAAAATTACTTTTCCTTTTATTTTCCTTTTTTCTCTTTTGCTTTCGAATTGTGCCTTGCCTTATTCAAATAGGATTCCTCCATTATTGTGCAAAAACCATATGAAGATTAAGGGGAAATCATTGCATGAATTGTGTCCAAACGTGAATCTAAAATGATCCATATTGTCGCGAGTTGAATTACTATGATTTGATAATTGAAATTAGGTTCTTTGGAGTTTCTCTTCGCTCCGGAGCATCTATAGTGGTTTTGATTCTAAAAAGGATTTGCTCAAATTTGGAAACTTCGCCTCAAGACCAATGACACCAATGGATTTTTATTAAAAACAAGTCTACCTTGATCTTTATTGTAATTTATTAAACTCACGGCATCGGGATCATAATCTAATTAGTTCCCTTTTAGATTCGATAATGAATTGCAAATCAGATGAGTCTGACTTTAGAAAAGGCCAACCTAACTCCATTTGTCTGTTGCCCTTTATAAGCTTGTTAGGAGCATTTTACAAGGTAACTCTCTCTCTCACAATTCCTGCCGACTAACCGTGACATGGTATTTTCAAATATAAAGGCCATTGCCGTTTTTGTACTACACACATTGTCATTATGAACAACAAATGCAGCATGCCCGAATTGTCTAATGAATAAATTGCGTAATCAACTTGATGCCACGGCACACATTTACATGATTTCGCTTGAAAATTTTGATATTTTTAAGAGCTTTCTCGACTATCCATTAACTAAGCCTAATATATTATCTTAAGTAATCTTTTTAATATTATAACATTGATTGAATCGGAGCTTCTTTCACTACAAAAATTTCCTCATTAAAGAATTGCACTTGCTATTTTCCCGAAATAAAATGAATGAATAAAATATTGCAGAGGTGATAGTTAAGCATTGTATTCTAAGGGACCGCATGGTAACGTTTCTGTTTCTCCCGATTTCTATTCTTTTATTCCCCGGAAAAAAAAAATAGAAATCTGTTTGGTAATGTCAACTTATTTTTCTATTCTCCGGAATAGAAAAGTGATGGGAAATAGATTTGGAACAGAAATAAGAAAAAAAAAAGTTTTTTGTTCTCAGGAACAATTTCTAAAAATAAGTTATTTTTTTCTTTTGTTTTTCTTCATTGTTGCGGCCACCACCGGCCACCGTTGGCCGACCGGCGCGATGGTCACCATTGGCGACGATCACCGCTACCCACAGCCCACCGGCTGACAACCGCCACCGACCGTCGACAGCCTGCCGTTGTTGCTGATAGCTTGCCGTCGCTACACAACCGTCGCCTGCTATCGCAGATCGCCGACCGCTGCCGCCGATCGCCACTCCCTCCCACGGGGTTGTGGGCGTCACCCCCCGGCGGCCGCCCGTCCGCCTCCAGTGGTGGACCAGTGGCGGTCGGTGGCAACAGTCGACGGTCCGTGAGCAATAAGAAAAATAAATAAATATAAAAATTTATAAATTTTTACCAAACGCAATATTTTTTTTTTCTATTCCAAAAATAGAAACACATTATTTTACTCAAAATTGTTCATTGGAGTAGAAATAGAAAAGAACTATTTTTAAAAAGAAATAATTTCTCAAAATAGAAATGTTACTACGCGCATCCTAAATTCACGGACATCGCTTTGCTAAAGTGAATAGCATTGCAGGGACAAAAGATGCCCATGAGATCACGGACAAAATTGACGCGAACGGAGTCGTCACGTAGGAAAAGACAAAACATATATTATTTTGGTAATAACGGAGCGTGGCTAAAAATTTCTGATTTTTTAAAAGTCGCCGACTTAAACTAAGTTTACCTTAAAGGAAACAAAGTGACGTGCATCGTGAGATTCTAAAAAATCAAAAAGTGAAAGATCACTTCAAACATGTTCTTAATCAATATCTTGCCAGATTCAGCTCGCAGGTCCAATGACATGGTCTTGAGCAGGCCCAGCTCAACGGAAAGATTGGGTCTTACGCCTTTGTCTTAATTGTCGTTTAATTCTTGAAACGTTCCTATCCCACAAAACCACTTGGCAATGTTATTTCTTGTGGAATTTACTTACATCGATAAAACCAAAAGGTTAGTTTTATTAAGGAAAAATTAATAAAAGCTACAAATTTGTAATTATTGGACATTACATGCGTACGCATAAACTTGCAGGGGTACATATATTATGTCTAACGTTACCTAAATAATATGCTTCCATATAATGTTGCAAAATGCAACTTGCATTGCTCTATTTTTCATGACGAGTCAACAAGGGTAGTTGCACTATTTAATAACTGGTTGACATTAGGCGATAAGCATGATCAATGACACAAGGGGGGCAGCCCAATTGATTTCCTCGAGGTGTGAATAGAGTTGATAGTTAATTCAGCGCCTAAGTCGGTTACACGGTCGCATTTTTTTTTTTTTATGAGGGCATGATTCCAAGTCATTTTCCTAAACTAAATGTAAAGCTTAGTTTATAACTGTGACGTTGCTTTCGAGGTTGCATTTGGTAACACTCCCAGAAACAAGTGTTTCTGTTTTTTTTTTTTTTTTACCCAAGAAACCTCCATGCGCCGCTTAGCGGCAGAGTAAACCCTGGAGGAGCAGTAGAGTCACCACCACTCCATGCGCCGCGGCGGCAGAATAAACCCTGGAGGAGCAGTAGAGTCACCACCACCCTTGCTGCCCCGGGTAAGTCGCTTGACAATGCTGCGAGTCGAACCCAAACCTCTCCCGAAAGGAATCGGAGCTCAACCAACTACGCCGCCACCATGGGTGGTGGTGTTTCTGTTCTTTTGTTCCCAATAGTAGAAATAAAAGATTAATGCTTTTGGTGAGTTTTTTTGTTCTCGGGAATAGATTTGAAACAAAAAAAGATTGCTTCTTGTTCCTAGGAATTACTCAAGAAACAAGAATCAAGAATCAATTTTTTTTTCCTTTTTTTTCTCTCTCTCTTCCTCCCTTTTTCCCCTAGCCGGTCACTAAACTCGCCCAACCATGGCAAGGCTCGACCTCGCTGGTGGTCGAGCGAGGCCAGGCGAGGCTTGGGGTGACCTCGCTAGTGGCCGGCAAGCCTCCCCGAGGCTGACCTTGTAACCGGCGACCGACTGGAGGAAGGAGAAGAAGAAGAAAAAAAAAAGAAACAAGCAATAAAATTATTAATGAATTAAAAGAAATTTTAAGTCATAAAAATATATGGAGTCGTATCAAATGCATTTCTCTTTCGGGAACAAAAATTTTGTGTAGTTATCAAATATGTTCAAATATTCAGAAACTGTTATCAGGAACTAAAATAGAAAAAAGTATTTCTAAAAAAAAATTGTTCCCTAGAACATGAACATTACCAAACGTATCCTTATTTGCTCCACTTGTCGGAAGATTTAGAGGAGGAGGAGGAGAAGTGTATTGGAGGAAGAATACATAACATTGTTCATCGTAACTAGGAAATTAATAAATTCAAGAAAGTGATGACAAAAATAAATAATAATTGGAGGTGAAGTATAACTAACCGAATCTTCTTAAGGCGATTTGTCCTTGCTAACGGTGTTAAGTAGCCTCACAAACTATGCTTCCCAAGACACAACAAGTCAAAGCTTGTTTGTATAAGCACTATACGAACAAGACTCTGTTGAACATTTCTTGGAACCAGCACACTTAGAGAAACTCTAGGAGATGTAGGTGTTTTGGCTTGTTTTTGGAATGAAGACTTTCAAGTCTATTTATAGAATTCTAGAACTCAATGTACAAAGCAATGCATGAATCATTAATTGAATATATATAAGAATTCATGAGATACATTAATTAAATAGAAATGCCCGAATGAAATAGATAAATGAATCCAAGAGATATGTGAACTTGAAAGACACATGAATTAATGTGATACCTAGATGAAAATAATGTATCTCGTTTTGCTTGGGAGAATTGTCCAAAAAGTCCTAAACCTATTACACTTTTACCAATTCAGTTCTAAACCTTTTAATTTTGCCAATTGAGTCATAAACCTTTTCACTTTTTGCCGATTCAGTTCATCCAGCCAATTTTGGCTAGAAAATGTTGATGTGGACACCGGCGGTGCCACGTAGGACTGCCGGTGCTAACGTGGACAATTTTTAATAATATTTCGATTTTTTTTTTGAATTTTTTTTTTATTTTTTTTTTTCCTTTTTTTTTTTGTTTGTTTGTTTTTTTTTTTTTTTGGCTTTCTTGGCCTTTTTCGGTAGCTGGCCACTGGCCACAGCCAACCGGTTGGCCTCGCCCGGCCGGGCGAGGAGGAGCCCCGGCGAGGGGCTCCGGTGAGGGAGCCCTCGCCCAGGCTTGGGCGTCCACGTCAACATTTTATGGCCAAAATTGGCTGGATGGACTGAATCGGCAAGAAGTGAAAATGTTTATAACTCAATTGATAAAGTTAAAATGTTTAGGACTGAATTGGCAAAAGTGCAATAGGTTTAAGACTTTTTAGACAATTTTCCCCATTTTGCTCACTTTCATCAATCCATCAACCCACTATCATTACAATAGCGTGATCCCTGAACTTTTGGGGTAGGCTTAAGTTAATCCTTAGACTATATATAAAATGGTCACCGTTATATTTCCATCCATTCAAATTTAGGGATCGGATTAAACATGTATCGGAACTACATTGAACAAATTGAAAGTTAGATATGGCATCATACAATTTAGAAGTTCAGCGACGGCATTGCATATCGGATAAAAAATTAAGAGATTGTTTGTATCGTTTTCCTTTTACTTTCTCGAGGAAACAAAAGCTTTTGAATCTCGTGGAAAAAACATTAACCTTTAAGATTAATCTACTACAATAATAATGACTCGTCGATCGTCAGCTCGCACCAATCGAACATCGCTGTCGCATGGAGCTTGTCCAAAAGGAGAAGTGAGAGGTTGCGGACGCAAACGAATGCGAGATCCTTCGACAGAAACGGACGACACGCCCCCCAGCAACCATAAAAATTCAAGAGTTAGGTTTTAATTATATCCCCTCGTGGAAAAAGTGTTCAATCAAGATCGAAATATTCGGGGTTAGGTCCCATATCTAGCTAAGCTGAAAAGCACCCTCGAGTCCCTATCGACCGAAATTAAGCATATCGTCTTGGAAAAATACAATTTAGGGGAAAACATCTCCGGGTCAGTTTCAACTTGGCCAGTGAAAAAAGAAAGGATCAACACATACAAAAGGTAAAAAAAGTCAACCTACTAACTTCCTACTGAAGAAACAGTAAAAACCACCTCGGGTGAAATTCTCGAGTTGTCCTCACGCCACGATGAAATTCTCGGAAAGAATGGGTCTTGTGCCCATGTCTTAATAATGTAATTTCTATGTACGTTCGAAGGAATAAATTTCATTATTAATTCACGTAACAAATCGTGCCTGCTAGAAAGTGCATAAAAAAACGAAATGGATCCAAAAACATCGCATGTAAAGTGAGGTAATCTACGCGTGGGGGCAGAGCCGCAAGCCTAAATCTCCGGCAGCGAACAAATTTCTAAATGACATATGAGAACTTCATATGCAAGTGGACGCCGACCATATATCGATCTTTCTGGAACCCCTATTAAGAAAATAATTAATAATCGATATTACCAAGCAAAAAACAATTTGCATTGACTTTTGCGAGAGAATTCGCACGACGTGAACTTTAGGACAAAATTTCATTTATGTTTAATGTAATTCTCTCCAAATTGTGGAAACTAATTCATGAAAAGAAATTGTTTATATTGACTGGTAGCCAATTTTTTTTTTTTTTTTTTTTTCTTTTTTGACATGGGTTGCCGGCTATTTTTCTTTTCTCTTTTCCGGCAAGCTCGTTTCTCTTTTCGGTAAGCTAGTTGACTATATATATATATATATATTTACGTACTCACGCAGGGTCTTCACCAATAAAAGTGGGAACGGTGGGTATTGCTTTCCGAGTCACAAAGTACTTTGAAAGTAGGTACACTTTTTCGTATGCTAACGCGTGCAAATGGGAATAATCAAGCATCGACAAAGCATCTGTTGCGGTCAAGATCTAGACATTCAATTTTATATGCTAAAAAATTCTATACTCTTCACACGTTAATTCAAGCTGTCGTTACAATGTAATCTCTATTTCATACGTATTATCTATCTACACACTTTAACGCTCTCTTTTTCTTAGCTGGTTTCTCAATAGAAATCGCTAATGCGAAAGAAATTACGGGAAGAAAACAAAAAAAACAAAGAGGAGAGATTCAAAAGAGTATGGAAAGGAGAAGATCCCCTTTTTTATGAGGCTTTGATTGTACTCAACCGTGGCGTGCTCCACTCGATTTCCCTGCTGTTTCTTTACTGGATTTCGGATCGATTTTTTTAATTGCTTTGTATGATATTGAACAAAAATAGCATTGGTGGAACCCTAATATCGTGCACCGGATAGGGGGATTGGTTTTTCTTTTATTTTCTTTTTCATTTCGAAGGGTTAAATAATAATTATTATAATTTTGTACGAAAGCGTAGAAGGACGAATGGCAAGCAACAGCAAAGAGCACGCATGCGTGGCTGCGGCTTCGCGGGTCAAACCATGCTTTTCCAGGATCCAACTGGACGTTGCTCCCCCGGCCAGAATCGGGCGAAATGTCAGCGATGTGATGCCGACGGCTGGGGCTTTTTTTTTGGTTTTTTTTTTAATCTAGGTATAAGAGGGACGGGTTATCGGATCCAACGTTGACGGGTTATCGGTCGGGGCTCCGCGCGCGGCCTGCTTATCTTTGCTTTTTCCTTGCCGCGGCGTGCCATTTTCATATCAGAAAAGTAGAAAAGAAGGCGTCCTTTTTCTTGTCGTCTGCTGCCGTGAATCACACAGAGAAATGCTGATTTCGATCCCTTGAGCGACACGGAATGCACGTGTTTCTTTCTTTATTGGAGCGTGCCGATCCTCCTCCCCCCCCTTCCCCTTTCGTGCACCGCGGGCTACAGCGACCGGAGTGAAAGCTTCCGGCACATGCTCGCCTCTGAATCCGCCGATTAGCCGCGGGTTATTTGTCGAGGCAAATCAGTTCTTAGGGGGGATGGGAGCGTGCTTGTCGCTGGAGGGTTGTCGTTTGCTTCATGGGATTTGGTTTATTCTGTGAATCTTTGGGATTTGCTTGGTTTGGAAGCCTTCTCTGTTGCTTCTTGTGTTGTTTTGTCAAATGAATGGAATCTCCCTTGGACCGAAGGGATCATAGAAATAGAAGCCGTAAGGACCGAGTTCAATATCGTTGTTAAGGCTAAAATGTGTCACACACGCCAACTAGTTTAAAAACCTGAAACAAGAGATCCATAGAGACAAGTCAAGTTAACACTTAATCTGAATCAATAGCATCGGGTTTTGGTTACTTTTTCTTTGTGAATTAGTGACGTGAATAATGATCTGGTTTTGAATTCATAAAGGAGGACCGCTTTATAGAAGCACCTAAAATTTGGCAAATTTTGAGGTTTTGGTAGCTGGAATGAGTAGAAATTCCAGATATTCAGAAGGATTTTCTATTTTTCCCATGTTTCATCGACTTTAAGCCTTAATCTGGGCCAAATAAAATGGAAATTGAATTGCATCACAAAACTGCAGCAGACAAGTTTATAAGTTTTAAAAATTGGAACAGAGAGCCCAAAGCCCAAGGCACAGCGCGGCCCTTAGTCCAGCCCATTACAACAATGGACGGCTCGTCACTTGGCTTATGGGCCCATGTCCAAAATGTGGCCTCTGAATGTAGGATGCGGCCTAAATAAAAGTAACTATTTTTTAAAATTTCTTCCAAAAATCAAGTTCCAAAAAAAAAGGATATATATTTTTTTAAACAGTTTGAGAAAATTCAAAAATCAAAAGTAAATCCTATACCCGATAAACCAAGGTATGCATATTCATAACCCTCGATGGGTTTGGAACACAATGACAATAAGCATCAAATTACCAACATGATCCTCCAATATCCCACAAAGCCAATCTAGAATTAATTTAAGAAATCATCTTCGTGAATTGAAACATATAATCTTTCACAGTTATATTTGTTGGATGGCTAGCCAATTTTAGAACCTTCAAAAATTATTTTGATCAAGAGCTCGAGACTGGTAAGTAATTTTTTTTTTTGAGAAAATACTAAAAACACGCATCACTTTTTTACCCATTGAATAAATATCCCTATTTTTGTTAACAATATTCACACACCTCCAAGCAAAACCCATAATGAAGATACCAAATTGCCTCTTCTTGCAAGCTTATTTTACTAACTTACATGGGGCTAGATAGTTTGTTTTTAATAGGGTTTCGAGTGTGTTTGATGGACGCGAAAAATTAGGATTTCGGGACAATGATGTTTTTAAAAGAAAATGACATTTTGTAATTAGGGTCACGAGGACAATTGACGTGAGGACACAATGATCTCCAAAAGTAAAACTATACTTGTATTTTGATTTTTAAAAATAGAGATCATTGGATGAAATGTTATATATATTTTTAATTTTATATGTTTTTGTTGGGCATCGACCTATGTATTGTGTGACATAACTATAAACATGAGGGAATTCCAATAATGCGTGAGAATATTTTATATCAATAGAAATTATTAATGAAAGCTGAATGTTTTGAATGTACTTATTGAATATAATTGCACAAGAAATACTCGAAACAAAATTCGTGCAGATATTCGAAAGCATATTCTAATATTGAATCGATTGAAAACGTACACCACGAGTTGTAATTTTATAATAAGTCAAAGCAAAATGTACAACAAAGTGAAAAATAAAAATCACAGTTAACGGCATGGCATATAGACTATATTTATTTCCCTTGAACCACACATTCAATAGCATTTTAGGGTCCGTTCGTTTCGCGGAAAATAATTTCCGGGAAAATGTTTTCCCATTTTCCGGCGTTCGTTTCACGGAAAATGAATTCCTTGAGGAAAATGTTTTCCATCAAAGGAAAAAAGTCTTAAAAAGTAGGGAAAATGTTTTCCACTTTTCAAAAGTGGAAAACATTTTCCTCACTGATCTCTCTTATATCACACCTCTACAAATCATGACTTCCTCCTTCCCTTTTTTTTTTTTTCTTTTCTTTTTTCATTCGAATTCTTTTTTAATTTTCTTTTTTCTTTTTTAATTCAATTATTTTTAATTTCCTTTTTCTTTCATTTTTCTTTTTTTTTTTTTTCCTTTTTTTCCTTTTTTTTTTTTTTTTGTCTTCTTCTTTTCTTGGTAGTCGTCAAACCAAGTGAACCCCAAGCTCGTCGATCTCAAACTTGCGCTTGTCAATGGGCGAGCCTCGAGCTTGATGCTCGCTCGCTCGCCATTCGGGAGCGGAAAATATTTTCATTACCGAACACCGGAAAATATTTTCCAAAACGTTTTCAAGTTTTAGCCGAACACCGGGAAAATATTGTCATTTTCCCGGAAAATGACTTCCAGAAAATATTTTCCTGAAATGGCTCATTTTCCGTGAAACGAACGGACCCTTAGTAAGTTAATCATTGCGAAGAGAAATAAGTACAAGATGGTAGGAGTTATCCTTCAAGTGAAAATACTCGATGGTGGCATTTAGGGGTGCGTATGGTAAAATTTATTGGCTGGGGAAGAGTTTTTTTTCCAGAAATAGTTATTTTCTATTTCTATTCCGGGGAACGGCTTACGAGCAAAAGAACTCGTTTGATAACTGCACAAAATTTCTACTATTGGAATAGAAAAAGAATAGAAATGCGTTTGGTAGCAACGATTCTTTTTTGTATTTATTTTTGTATTTGTTCTTTTTCTTTATTTTTATTCTTTTTTGTATTTTTTTTTTTTTTTATTTATTTGTTTTTTTTGTTATTTTTGTATTTATTTTTGTTATTTTTGTATTTATTTTTGTATTATTTTCTTGTGTTTTTTTTTTTTGTATTTATTTGTATTTATTTGTATTTATTTGTTTTTTATTTGTTTTTTTGTATTTATTTGTTTTTTTATTCTTGCTCACGGTCGGTGGCGGCGGGTGGCGGTCGGCGGCGTGGCGGCGGCGGCGGCGGTGGTCGGTGGTGGCTCCCGACGGTTGGAGGTGGCCACGGCAAGAGAGAAATAAAACAAAAATAAAAGAAAATTTGCTTATTTCTAGAAATTATTCTCGGGACAAGAAGCGATTTTTTTTTTTTCTCGTTTCTATTCCCGGGCTAAATTTTCTATTCCGGTGAATAGAAATCAACTTGGCATTACCAAACGGGTTTATGTTCTTTTTTTGTTCCGGGGAACAAAAGAACATAAATTGTGAGAATGAGAAATGTTTTCATGCAGCACCTAGGTGCCCGCAAAAACAATTCTTCTGACTAGGAGATGATATCTCTACGTGTTTAGAGTCCTGGATGTCAAACATTTTGGCGACTTAAAGGAAAAAAATTCAATCATATTATACAAATATTGGATAAAAAATCCTTAACATAGGCCTATTTGTTAAAAAGTATTTTTATTCCCTAGAACAAAAATTTCTATTCTTTTGTTCTGGGAACAAAAAAAGAATAGGTAAAACTTGAAAAAAAAAGAAACAATAACATGTTTGGTAAAACTTTTGTTTCTAGGAATAAATTTGGAAATGAGAAACAAGACGTAGGAAAAATTAGTTTTAACCCTAACAATTCCGAGATACAATTTTTCCTCTCTTCTTTTTTTCTTCTTTTCTTTTCTTTCCTTCTTCTTCCTCTTGGCTGGTTCTTGGTCTTGGCCATGGTTGGCGGCCGACCGACGAGGGTCGGTGACCTTGCCGTGGCTAGGTGAGGCTCGGCCTCGCCGGAGCCGGGCGGGCCGAGCCTCGCGGTGGCCTGGCGAGGCTTCGGCAAGCTCGCTGGACCTCGCCCAACCGGTTGCAGGTCGCCACCGTGGTCGGCAACCGGCCACAAAGGAGGAAGAAGGAAAAAAAAAAAAAAAACGAAAAAAGAAAGAAGAAAAAAAGGAAAAACATGATAAAAATATTGAAAAATGAAAAGAAACAACAAAATTATATAAGTTTACCAAACACATTTCTATTATTGGAATATAAATTTTTTGCAATTACTAAGTGCGTTCTTATATTCAAAAATTGTTTTCGGGAACAGAAATATAAAAAACTATTTTTGTTCAAAAATTGTTTCCTGGAATAGAGTTGTTAGAATTTGACCCTACTAAATTCAAAAGGCAGGACTTAATTGTATTTTTATAACACTTAGAATTTGATTATTTAACTATATATTGAGCTAAAGTTTTATGACTAATACTATGAAAAACTTTAAATTAGTACATTTGTGATAAATTTATTATAAATTAATTTTTTGATCACAAAAACCCTAAATTGACATAATAAATTTATCATCCGTTAATTTTCGCTAAATTGGACTGATATAAAAAAAATCACAAATTGGTACGCTTTTGGGTAAATTGATATATCATATCCATTAACTGCCATGTGTATCATCACAAGCATATCAATTTATGATAAATTTATCGTGGGCGCACCAGTTCGATGTTGTTCGCGATATTAACTCAAAATTCCATCTATAGTTATGCAATTATGTTTAAATATATTTAAATAGATGGACAGTGTGGTCCAAAGCAACAGAAGACTTCACGCGCCGTTCGGAGCGACCGCGGTTCCAGAACGGCCACCACCTCGGACCTTTCTCGCATCGATGCGTCCAACCCGTTGACAACCATCTCCCTCCTCGTCCTCCGAGAGAGAGAGGACGACCATCGCGAAAACCTCCCCTCTCCTCCGCTCGCCATGCCACTGAAGCCCGTCGGCGCCTACACCGTCGCCCTCATGCTGTCCTTCGCCGCCCTCGTCCTCTTCCTCTCGGGCTCCCTCGAGTTCCCCTCCCTCGCCGCCTCCTCCGCCCGCTCCGCCCGCGGGCCGACGGTCCCCGACGCCGCCGCCCTCGCCGGCCCCGATCCGTTCACCGATCTGGTGGGCGCGTTCAGGGAGTGGGACTCGCGAGTGGGCTGCGCCCGGTTCAGGGGGAGGCACGGGGGAGATTGGGAAATGGGTCCAACGGGTCGTCCTCGTCTTCTCTGCAAGTGGGCGGCGATGGTGGATCGGAGTGCGGCGAGCTGCGGCTGAGCCACGTCAGCGTTCTGGTCAAAGGGTGGACTTGGATCCCGGACAATTTGGACAATTTGTATCCGTGCCGCTGTGGGTTGAGCTGCTTGTGGACTAAATCCCCGGTTCTTGCGGACAAGCCCGACGCGTTGCTGTTTGAGACCTCGACGCCGCCGCTTCTGGTGCGTTTCTTTACTCTGGTCATCTAATTTCGTAATTTGTGAGTTTCGGTTATTTCAGTTCTGCAGGGAAGTTGTGATTTCGTGTTCAAGGTGAGTCTTTTGCGAATTTTAGCTGCATATTAGCAATCTTTCGAGCGCCCGTGCCGCAAAATTATCTGCATTTCAATTCTTTTGTCAATTAGAGAAGATGGTAGTGAAGTTTTTGGAGTAACGGAATTCATAATCTTGTATCCGTTTAATGTATCTGTATTCCAGATCAAGTCTAAATTACAAAGGCATCATGTTTTGTTCTAACCGAATCTGTAAGCTCTGGAGAATCAGAATCAAATCAGAGTGCCATATCTTTTCGGGGAAGGATTATCATCATTCTACATCTGAAAAAATGTCCATTGCTGGGCACGAACATGTCCTTCTGGGACAGCTATATATTACAAGAGTATTAGATGGCTGAAATGTGAATCCTGCAAGCACAGTGTCATTTCCAGGAGGCATGGTGTTCCCACTTTGTTTTGAGTGGGGGGAAAAAGCCTACGAGCTGAAGTAATTTTAACCTGGAAACCTCACCAAGCTGCCAGCCACATACTTCACACTTTGGTGTGATTTCGCAGAATTCCATTTAGGATTTAAGTCATTTGACAATGGTATTGGATTGGAAGATAAGTATATTATAAATTGAACATTGTGGAGAGCGCTTGTCAAAGTGCAACCTCGCTTCCTTTAGATAAATAGAAGACTCTCTCCCATGCTATCCTTTTGGTAAAACCTATCATTTCAGCACCTAAGTAAGGCCCATTATTCGTGTCATCCAATACAAAACATGTCCTGACAACAGAAAATTTGTTAGTTTTTGTTGTCTTGTCTACTGGCAAAGAATTTTTGGAAAGTGAACCAAGTGCGAAACCCAGTTTGAATTGTCATGAAGTTGCATCTTCTCAATTAACATGATTATTTGCTGGTTAATATTCATCTTGAAGTGAAGAAGATTGCATCTTAGGTTGAGCAACAACCCTGTATGCTTCTTGGGAAGAATTATTGCGTCATTGGCAAAATGATGCTGAACCAGTTACCTAGTCCTGGGTCCCAACCACTTCTAACTTGTTTAGTACACTAGACATTCTTGCTTTTGGTGATGTTTCCAAAATTCAAGATGTTGCTGAGAAACTGTCCAGAATTCTTATATTACCAAAAGCTTTAAAAGGTTGGATTATTGAATGGTCTTAAATTGTATGGCACAGTGGCACAAGGCCCTTGGGCCAACCCACTGAACTTATAAAGTCTTGAATAATTTAGACCAAAGGATTTGTGACTACCGACTTTTAGTTTTGTCAAAATAATGTCATATGAACTTGGTCTGAGATTGCAACATGCCTGTGGTCAAGTTAAAATAGCCACGTATGTGATCTTGAAATCACCTTTGGTCAATCTTGTAGATAGAGGTCCTAGTGGTTTACGTTGCCTTGATTGTGAGCTATTCTTTGGTTCAGTTTCCAATTGAGTTGCTCTTTTATCTTTGGTCGATTGCTACTTGTGAACCATAGCAGTCCAACATTAAGATTTTTTCATTGACTTGGGTTTTTTTTTTTTTTTTAATTGGTGCTCTCCAATAAGAATGCAACTGGGTAGGCTCTTTTGCTAAAATGTGACACATGGACGTTGCAATGAAGCTTGAAAAATAAGAAAATGGAAGCTGTCCATTGAAGCTTGTTCTTGTTTGGTTCAGCTCCAATTTTGCACTATTGGAGCTTGCCAATTTTCTTGGAAATCCTCATTTGTATCCTATTTTTAAGTAACACGGTGGCTGTCCTAGCTCTTTTTACTTTGCTTTTGTCCATAAAAACTATCGAGCCTCCTCTCTGTGCCTGCTAAACTCTTTTGGAGTCCCATCCATCTATATGTGCATGTGCAAAATATATGATTAAAATGCTGATATGTGACCCTGGAAATAGAGACTTGGCGGTTCTAGCCATTGCAAATTGTTTTTTCCTATTGTTCTTGACTCTTTTCTCATGAAATCTTTGATCCTTTTTTTCCCCACTTCGCCATGTTGTTGTCATATTTAGGTCCCCCAGTAGAATGCGAGAAGAAATTGCCCTGCTGTCTAGACATTTTTTATGGAATAGGAAACAGTTATTTGTGAAATCCTTATCTTATACTGCATCTATTTCTATGTTGGATGGTTTTTATTCCTAGTCCGATGTGTGGTTCACGCTTCTACACTTACAGATTCTTCATGTCCCTTTCTTGTTGCTGTTTTTCTTGATTGTTTTTGCTTTTTGGTAATAATCACTCTACTTAAGTTATTTCACTGGCACAGCCCAAAATCAGCTTAAATGCTCAGACAGAATGGATTTCTATAATTTTCCCAATTGAAATCTGCTTCCCTGAAATTTGTTTTATATGCTGCTGATTTAATTGAGAGCATCTTCTCTCGCTGAACATGCTAATATCAGAGGCGCAATGGAGATCCACTACGCGTATACATGGATCTGGAGGCTGGACGAAAGAGATCAGGCCGAGAAGATATCTTCATCAGTTACCATGCAAAAGACGATGTCCAGTCAACCTATGCTGGATCACTTTTCCACAATGGTCGAAATTACCACGTGTCTTCTTATAAGGACAATGTGAGTGATCATCTCGTCAGTCCCTCGGGTCTCATCTTGATTCTCTCCTTATTAACTTATGATCCCTTCCCTTAAATATATTAGATTTTGTTTTTGGCCCCCAGGAGACGCTGGTTTATTGGTCTTCCTCTCGTTGCCTTCCTCAAAGGAACGAACTTGCAAAAAAGCTCCTCAAGTTGCTGCCTCACCATTCATTTGGCAAGTGCTTAAATAATGTCGGCGGTCTCGACAGGGCACTTTCTTTCTATCCCGAGTGTGCCACCGATGTCAGTGTCACTCCAAAATGGTGGGACCATTTGCATTGCGCCATGTCTCATTATAAGTTTGTTCTCGCAATCGAGAACACTTGGACGGAAAGTTACGTGACGGAGAAGCTATTTTATGCTCTGGATGCCGGGGCAGTCCCCATCTATTTCGGTGCCCCCAACGTCATGGACTTTGTCCCTCCGCATTCGATCATAGACGGGAACAAGTTTAGCTCCATGGAGGAATTGGCAACTTTCGTGAAGTCCCTCGCGAATGATCCGGTGGCATATGCCGAATACCACGCATGGAGAAGATGTGGTGTATTAGGTAATTATGGAAACACACGTTCGGCAAGTCTCGACACCTTGCCGTGCCGGTTATGTGAGTTCATTAGCAAAAAAGGTGGCAGGAACGCGAGAGCTTTATGAAGAGCTGATTCTTTTTGAACACCCGTTTTTTTTTTCCTTATCATCCCATTGATGTGCGGTGTTTTATAAGTTTAGTCCATGGACATTGACATATATAAAGAGAGATGGATATATGAGGAGACGGTAGATTAGACATTGATGTAAACAGGCCACTAACAAAGTCATATTAATGAGATCAAAGTCGTCATGATCTTTGTGTTTGGACTTCTCTCCAATCCTGTGAAAAGGCTTAGGATGGGTTTAGGAGTCTTCATGTGACCCGTATGTGGTGAGAGTCGCACGGATGGTAATGAGAGGGGTTTGAGCCGAATGTAGTGACGGTCGCACTGAGGGGGGTTCTAGCCGTATGCGGTGAGAGTTGCACGGACGGTAAGGAGGGGAGTTCACGTTTATGTGGAGATGTATTCTTTTCTCTCAATGGGTTGTACATTCATATCGTGTACATCTACTTTTATGGGTTGATGGGGTGAAACAATTGAGATAATTCCATCTTTTACTGGGCCCATTTTTCCACTAAACAGATATTAATAACTATTTTGAGAACATTTAGTGCATTTTTAGTACTCCACTTAAGTTTTTAAAGTTTACCTAGAAATTAAAAGGTCCAAAGAGGAACGTAGTTTATATTACACTACCGAAGCTTATTGCTATTTCTTTCTTGTTGACTTAGGCCTTATTTGTTTAGGATCAAGTAAAGAGTAATAAATACTTTTTTTTTTAAAAAATATTTCCATCAAATTTAAAATATGAAACAAATTGTATGTGAATCTAGGTGATAATATATTACTTGTTGTGAAAGTTTTAGATGTTTGGAGATAAAAACATTTAAAACACGTTAACCGCAAAATTTAAATTATGCAAAAGGTAAAAAAGGTGAAAGGCCTATTTAGACACCCCCTTATGTGAGATCTTTCTTATAAGCGCTCTCATTGATTGGAGTAGGATCTATAGTAACAATTAGATGCTTAATATATGCTGCTCCAAGTATTATTATCGAACCTTATTGAAAGTTGTTGAGAAATAGTAAAAACAACTTTTTTAGGGTTTTAGGACTTTTACTCTATTCTCTTGAGAAGTTGTTGCCTTGTCGGTAGACAACACTTGCATACATCTAATTGTTATGAATACAAGATAATAGTACAAATGGACTCTTAGCTTTGGTCAAATATGCAATGTTGTCAATAAATTTTTAATTCGTGCAATGTGATCTCTGAATTTTGATTCAATATACAATATTGTCCCAAACTTTTAATTTGTTTAATGTGGTTCTTGAACTATTAATAAATGTTTAAATGTAATTTCTAGATTACATGAAAATGTCGAAAGATTCAAAGATCATATTGAACATTAGACCGTAGTGTAGAAACCACGTTAAATAAATTAAAAGATCAAGGATGGCATTACACATTAGATCAAAGTTTGGGGATCACATTAAATAAATTATAAAATTGTGCATTAGACCAAAAGTTCTATGACATTATGTCATTTTCCTTTATGAATATTGTGAAATTCTTATTACACTTTAGATGGTTACTATCACGAGAGATCATCCCCTTTTTTTTTGGGAACGAGATGAAACGACTTGGTAGGCATCTACCTATTCTTTTTTTTTTTTTTTTTTTTTCTCTTCTCCTCTTTTACTAAGCAAGATCCGATTTGCCATATGCTAATCTGCCAAATCAATAGCTCTTCCCTTTCTTAAGCAGAACATCTTTCAAGACAGGTTATTCACATTTCATTTGATGGTAAGAGGGAATTGAAAGTTAAGTAGTGGTCTTCCTTTGGGTTCACAACTGACCCTTTTTCAAAGAGCAATTCACACGAGACAAAAGACGTGCAATAGGCATCCACATGTTATTTCTTGGTCTTTTCTCTCGTTTTTCTAGAGCAAGATCTGATTCGCCATCTATTAATCCACTAAATTGATAGCTCTTCCCTTTCTTGAGCAGAGGACCTTTCAAGATGGGTTATGCACATCTCATTTGATGGTAAGAGGAATTGAAAGCTAAGCAATGGTCTTTCTTTGGGTTCACAATTGACCATTTCTTGAAGCGCAATTGACATGAGTCAAAAGACCCACGGTAGGCATCCGCCCTTTCTTTCTTCATCTCTTCTCTTCTTTTTCTAAAGCAAGATATGATTTGCCATCTGTTAATCCCCCAAATCGATAGCTCTTTCTTTTCTTGAGCAATTCCTTTGGGTTCAAAATTGACCCTTTCTCAAAAAGCAATTCACACCTATAACGTTGAAAACCGATTGTTTAGGACCCCTGAAGTGACTATATATCATATGAGAAGTAAACCTTGTTGTAAAATTAATGAACGTGGAAGCTAATCAAGATCTTGCTGTTAAGTCATTGCGCAATCACCGGAGAAATATACGACGAATAATAAAGGACCCCAAAGATTTATGTGGATTGAAAGCGAAATCAATGAAGAAATAAATGAGGAACAATAAAGGACCCCAAAGATTTACGTGGATTGAATGCGAAATCAAAGAAGAAATAAATGAGGAACAATAAAGGACCCCAAAAATTTACTCGATTCATTCTTTGTATAGGTAGCTACATTCACGAGGAGAGCGAATAACAAAAATATATTATAATTGGAGAATTGGAGTTACAATTGCTTAACTTGCTCAAGCGTTTCGCATGTCTAAATCAAACCCAAACCCGGGGTATTAACAAATAAACAACTCATTTTAGATGTAAATAACTCAAAGCACAAATTACATGCTTTAATCGCAACCAAATAAGAGCTCTCTTTGAAGCGGCCGAAAATCAAGGACCTCATTTGCTCTTGATTTCCTTTCTTCACGGCAGGGCTTCCCAGTTATTGTGAATATAAAATTGGACAAGTATGTGAATGCCCCTTTCTTTGGTTTGGCCAATTTGCAGTACTTTTTGAGTCCGACTCTTGGTCTTGGTCTTGGTTAAACTTGCAAATTTATCCAATTGCGTTGGGTTTTGCCGTGTAAGAGGGTGTCTTTTGGTCAATGGAAACGCATATGCTTTTGAAGGTCTTCATTTGTTAATCAATTCAATCTGGAAGAGACTTAGCTTGCAACTTGTTAGGACATAGAACCCAGAAACGACTGGAAAAGCATATGGTGATTATGTTCCTATTTTTCTATGCCCAACTCCCAGTATGGATGAGTTCAAAATAAAGATTTATCTTTTTTTTTTTTTTGGTCCAGTGCTTCTCGTGAACCATAGCAATCCAGTGTAAAGAAGGTGTCTTTTGTAAAGAAGGTGTCTTTTAGAGTCCAAATCTTGGTCTTGGTCTTGGTCTTGGTTAAATTTGCAAATTTATCCAATCGAGTTGGGTTTTGCCGTGTAAGGAGGTGTCTTTTGATCAATGGAAACACATATGCTTTTTAAGGTCTTCATTTCTTATTCAATGCAATTTGGAAGAGATTTTGCTTTCAACTTGTTAGGACACAGAATCCAGTCACAATTGAAAAAGCATATGGCGAATGTGTTCCTGTTTTTCTATGCCCAACTACCAGTATGGACGGGTTCAAAATAAAGATTTATATTATTAGTTTTTTTTTGTCGAGTGCTACTCGTGAACCATAGCAGTACAGCGTGAAGACTTTTTCATCAGCTTGGTTTTTTTTTTTTTAATTATTAGTATTATTGGTGCTTTCCAATAAGAATGCTACTGGCTAGGCTCTTTCACTAAGGTGTGACACATGGACATTGCAATGAAGCTTGAAATAAGCCAAATAAGCACATGGAAGCCGTCCCTTGAAGCTTGTTTTCGTTCGGTTCAGCTCCGATTTTGCACAATTGGAGCTTACCAATTTTCTTGGAAATACTCAATCATATCCTATTTTCATGTAATGTGGTGGCCATTCTAGCTCTTTTTACTTTGCTTCGGTCCATAAGAACCATCGGCCTCATATTTGTGCTTGCTAAACTCTTTTTTGATCCCGTCCATCTATATGTGCATATATGATTGAAATGCAGATATGTGACCCTAGACAAAGAGAGTAGGCGGTTCTAGCTATTGCAAATTGTTTTTCCCTATTGCTTTCGACTATTTTCTCATGAAATTTTGACTTTTTTTTTTTCAAATCACTTCGCCATGTTGTCATATTTAGGTCCCCCAATAAAAGGCGAGAAGAAATTGCCCTGCTGTCTAGACATTTGTTGTGGAATAGGAAACAGTTATTTGTGAAATCCTCAAGTTTTTTTTTTTTTTGAAATCCTCAAGTTTAACTGCATCAATTTCTGTGGCAGATTGTTTTTTTTTCCTAGTCGGATGGTTCATGCTTTTACATTTATAGATTCTTCATGTCCCACTTGTGTCACTGTTTGTCTTGATCGTTTTTGGTTGCTGGTAATAATCACTCTACTTAAATTATTTCATTGGCAGTAGTCTTCCTTTGGCTTCGCAACTAATCCTTTCTCAAAGAACAATTCACACGAGACGAAAGATTCGCGGTAGACATCCACTTATTATTTCTTCATCTCATCTTCTTTTTCTAAAGCAAGATCCGATTTGCCATATGTTATCGATAACTCTTCCCTTTCTTGAGTAGAAGACCTTTCAAGACGGGTTATTCACACTTCATTTGATGGTCAGAAGGAATTGAAAGCTAAGCAATGATTTTCCGATGGGTTCACCACTCACCCTTTCCTAAAGAGCAAATCACATGAGATGAAAGACCCACAATAGGCATCCACCATTTCATTTGATTTGCCATCTGTTAATCACCCAAATCAATAGCTCTTCCATTTCATGTGCAGTTCCTTTGGGTTCTTGACTGACCCTTTCTCAAAAAGCAATTCACACCTTTAATATGGAAAACCTATGGTCTAGGACCCACGAAGTGACAATATATCAGATGAGAAGTAAACATTTTTGTAAAATTAACGAACGTAGAAGCTAATCACAATCTTACTGTTAGATGAATGCGAGATCACTGAAGAAATAAACAAGGAATAATAAAAGACTCCAAAGATTTATGTAAATTTAATGCGAAATCACCTAATAAATAGATGGGGAACAATAAAGGACCTTGCAGATTTATGTGATTCTGAAACCTAGTGTTAGCATCCATGTCCATGGAAAGAGCCAATATAAAAAATCTACTATAATCAGCGAATCGAAGTTACAATCACTCAACACACTTGGGTGTTTCCCATACTTAAATTAAACCCAAACCCAAGGTATTAACAAATAAACAACACATTTAAGACGTAAAAAACTCAAAACACGAATGACATGCTTTGCCCGCAACCAAATAGGAGCTCTCTTTGAAATGGCCGAAAATCAAGGACCTCGTTTGTTTTTGATTTCCTTTATTTGTGGCATGCATGGCTTTCCAGTTTTTGTGAATATAAAATTAGACAAGTATGTGCATGCCCCTTTCTTTGGTTCAACCAATCTGCGTTACTTTTAAAGTCCAACTCTTGGTCCAGGTCAAACTCGCATACTTATCCAACCGCGTTGGGTTTCGCCGTGTAAGAAGGTGTCTTGATCAATGGAAAAGTATATGCTTTTGATGGAGGTGTCTTGATCAATGGAAAAATATATGCTTTTGATGGTCTTCATTTCTTATTTAGTTCAATCTAGATTCAATTGCGATTTGTTAGGACATAGAATCCGCTCACAATGGAAAAGCTTATGGCAATTATGTTCCTGTTTTTCTCTGCCCATCTCCCATTACAGATGAGTTTAGCAATGCAAACCAATAAGACGGATCGGCTTGCTTTAATCTACTTTAGAGACAGTGTGGATGAGGATCCGCTCGGAGTCCTAAGCTCGTGGAATGACTCTTCTCATCATTGTGAGTGGCAAGGTGTTGTATGCAGTGGACGACATCTTGAAAGGGTCGTGTCCCTTGTCCTAAGGTCGAAAGGCTTGGGCGGTCTTCTATCGCCTCATGTCGGAAACCTCTCTTTCCTAAGAAGCCTTGTTCTACTGAACAATAGCTTTCGTGGGGAAATTCCACAAAGCATTGGCCACTTGTTTCGCCTTCGCCATCTCATTCTTAGTAACAACTCTTTTGGCAGAGTGGTGCCCACCAATCTTTCTCAGTGCTCAAACCTTGAGATTTTGAATCTCATGGATAACCAACTTGTGGGCAAAATTCCTGATGAGCTCGGCTCTTTGTCAAAGCTTCGAGCTTTTAGTTTGTCTAAAAACAGGCTTAAAGGATCTATTCCTCATTCTATTGGAAATCTCTCCCAACTTTACACTCTTTCCATCGCATTTAATGGGTTGCAAGAAGAGATTCTTGAGACATTGTCCAAGCTTCGTGGTTTGAGGCATTTTCAATTGGCGTTTAACCAACTCACTGACGAGATCCCTCCAACAATCTTCAACATCTCCAGCATTATCTATTTCAGTGTCAGTGACAATCAATTGAGAGGGAGCATCTCCCCTTATATTGGTGATACTCTTCCTTCTCTCACTCTTCTTAATTTTAAGAGTAATTTGTTTACTGGTGTTATACCTCCATCCTTATCGAATGCCTCCGGCCTTCAGTACATCAACTTTCAAAATAACAATTTTCATGAATCGATGCCCACACATCTTGGAAGGCTAAAAGCTTTGGAAGTATTGCTCCTTGCTTCTAACCGGTTGCGAGATGATTTTAGTTTTATTACCTCATTGACTAATTGTTCAAAGCTGGAAATTATTCAGGTGGAACTCAATTTTCTTGAAGGTCCATTGCCGAAATCCATCGGTAATCTTTCCAATAGTGTTAGAGTAATTTCTATGTCTTACAACCCGATTTACGGATCCATTCCTCCAGGAATTGTCAATCTCCTCAACCTGTCCTTTCTTGGCTTATTAAACAATTCGCTTGGTGGTCGTGTTCCTTCTTCTATTGGAGCACTCCATAACTTGCATGAATTGTACTTAAGTAGGAACATGCTAACGGGAGAGATTTCGTCATCGATCGGCAATTTGACGTTATTGAATCGCCTTTACCTGCCATTCAATGACTTTTACGGGAAAATACCGCAGAGTCTTGGTAACTGCAAGCAGCTAATCGAGCTCGAGCTTTCCAATAATAATTTGAGTGGTTCAATCCCGGGGGAGGTTCTTGGCCTTTCTACCATTTCAATTATCTTTAGCTTGGCGCATAACCAGTTGAGTGGATCTCTTCCGTCTCAAGTTGGGTCCTTGACCAATCTTGTCGAACTGGATTTGTCTTACAATAAGCTGACGGGACTAATTCCTAGCTCCATCGGCAAGTGCTTGCTATTGGGGCGGCTCAGCTTAGCAGTCAATTCCTTTCATGGCGAAATTCCTCTGGCTTTAGGCACGTTACGGGGCTTGCAAGAGTTGGATGTTTCCCATAACGACTTCTCTGGTGAAATCCCGAGCTTTCTCGTTCAATTTACGGATCTAAAGTACTTGATTCTATCTTCAAACAAGCTCGAAGGAAAAGTTCCGAAGCAAGGAGTATTTCTCAATGCTAGTGAAGTGTTCGTCTTCGAGAATAGGAATCTCTGTGGAGGTATTGCAGAACTAAACCTTCCTTCTTGCAAATCGAATACCTCTAAACCATTTTGGACCAAAAAGGTTATAGTAATCGCCATAGTGGCGGCCATCTTGTCGGGCTTCATTCTGTGTCTTTGCTTCTCTATAATTCAGTACCGGAGAAAGAAGTCAAAAGAAAATATCTCTTCACCTGAATTGCCGTTTGAACACCAATTTTTGAGGGTCTCTTATGGGGAACTCTTTAAAGCCACAGACGGATTCTCTGAGAAAAATGTGATCGGTAAAGGGAGATATGGTACTGTCTATAAAGGAACTACACGGGAAGGTGGCTGGGTGGCGGTTAAGGTGCTCAACTTGGGCTACAAAAGTGCTTCGAAGAGCTTTGTCTCGGAATGTCGAACCTTAGGGGCCATAAGACACCGAAATCTCGTGAAGATATTGAACGTGTGCTCAAGCGTGGACTATCATGGCAACGATTTCAAAGCTCTATTATACGAATACATGGTTAATGGGAGCTTAGAGAATTGGATACACCAGGGAAACGAAGAAGATGTTGAGCATGAACATGAACATGGAAAACCGAGACATTTGGGACTAATGCAGAGGTTAGACATTGCCATTGACATAGCTTCCGCGATCGAATATCTTCACGAGGATTGTAGCCCAAAGATTGTACATGGAGATTTGAAGCCGAGTAATGTCCTCCTGGACAACGAGATGATGGGGCGACTTGGGGATTTCGGGTTGGCGAAGATTAGTTCTGCCGCGACAACAGAGGCCATGGACATTGACAACCGCAGTAGCTCAGTGGCAGTGAGGGGTTCCATAGGCTATGTCCCTCCGGGTACGTAAATTTTCTCATTAACTGTCTAAGTTTTATCTGCGTTGGCCTTGAGGTGAAATTTGGATTTTCATTGCATATTGCTTAATGTGCACTATTTTAGAGTATGGCATGGGGGACATGGTATCAATACAAGGCGATGTGTACAGTTTCGGCATTCTTTTATTGGAAATGTTCACTGGAAGGAGACCCACAGAAGAGGCTTTTAAGGACCATTTGAATCTCCACACCGTTGTCAATGTGAATCTGCCAAACCGAGCGATGGAGATCATGGACTCGGCCATTTTTAACGGAGAAAATGAGAACGACATTGAGAGGATGGGAGATTGCATTGCTTCCGTCCTAAGGATTGGAGTTGCATGTTCAATAGAGTCGCCGCGGGATCGGATGGACATGGGCGAAGCACTCAAGGAACTGCATAAGATCAGGGCTAGTTATAGAGCCTAGCAGAGGTCTGGTTGAAGCAAGTTCAGCATGCAAGCACTTATGCTACTTCAATGTCTTAGGATTTATTTAGCTTTGAACGAGAAAAATTCGGATGGTTCAATTTACGTACTCTATCTCCATCTCTTTCTCCCCCCTTCTCTACGATCTCACTATTTTCTTTATCTGAATTTTCTGTTTCTAATTTTTCCTCTAAAAGTTCTCTAATAAATTTTAAATAATTCCTATTAAGCTTAAGTATTTTAACATTAGATAATGTGAGTACCCGCGTGCCCTTCGTCACAAAAAGAGAGTTTTAATTGACGATCGATGCGGATGATCTCATATCATTATTATCAGAATATTATCAAATTATTTTGAGATTCTGTCAGAATTGATGAAATTAAAGTTGACTGTGTAATTTTACTTATATGCCTAGGTAAATAGTTTTCTGATTAGATTGCTTTCTTTCCGTCAGATATTGTTCTAATGCATTTTAATTGCAATACAATACTCCGTCATTCCGATGAAATCTCTGAATATTCTTATAATATCATAATAGTTCCCCTCAAACTCAAGGTTGTTCTAAGGAAATCAGCTGGAGTTTGGAAACTTGAAAATCAAGCAAGAAAAGGAGCCTTTGTAAGATCATACCCTGTCTGAACATCAGAATGAACACGGACAAGTTCAACAGTTCCTCGAGAAATATGTTATCGAGTAAAGTAACGGTTATTCTCAATATTCGAATCAACAAATGAGGGAGACTCGAGCCAAAGGCGTGGCGGTAAGTCCGTGGGAACCTACTTGAGCCCTGAAGAACCTGAGTTGAGTTATCCTAGAAGGAACTCAATATCGAGATTAGTAAAATAAGATACGGAAGTTGAAGAAAGGGCGTGTTCTTAAAAAAGAACATGACCAGAGACTTGAAGGTGATTAGAGAGAGGATTCCAACATCTATTCCCTCATGTTCAATACTAGGTCCAAGGAAACAACAAAGTCGTGCACGCCGGCTCAAGTTCGGTGCATTCCCGAGGTCGAAGAAGGGAAAAGCACGCGCAACGAATAAGTTGGAGAGGAGTATAACTAGGGGGAGTGTTGTGCAAGAGTTTGAAAGGAGATTTGTTCTACATAACCGGTGAAGGAAGATGGTCGATAGTGTACACGGCAGTGAAGGCAGCTTCACCCCCAAAATTGTTTATGACAAGATGCCGACACATGCATAACACGACGAGAATCTAACTTGTCTACTTTTGTACAAAATAGTGTATGCTTATTTTAGGCCAGTAGCATAGTATAAATTAAAATTGCCATGTCAGCATGCTTTATCAAGATCAACATGAATTTATAAACCGAGTTGACATAATAAGACCCTCGTTAAATTAAACTAAATGGAGACTCGGGTAATTGTGCAGAATTAATAGGCTGATAAATAATCAAATATGTTAATTCAGAAAATTTTTGGCAAATTATATAGATAAGGGTGTTAACAAAAATTGGTAACTTTGAATCTTTATAGTCATCGAACAATACATGGAACTATGTATAGAGACGAAAACATGCTTCAATAATAACTTTCTAATGAATAACTTTTCATCGGACCTTGAAGAAAGTTAAAAAGGAAAATTAAAAAGAATAAGTTAGAAAACTAGCAATCAATTTATCTTTTTCAACTCAAATTAAAAAGGAGATCAAATTAAAAAAGGAGAACCGTTGATAATTTATATAATTTATGTAATGGGGAAAATACCTATAGAAATCAAATAAGAAATTACTATCAGAATTAACAAAATTAAGCTACGCCATTTTAACTCCATAATCCTCTAATACTGGCATTAAATCGAATTAAATGACTCTTTAGAAGTTACAAGTACATGCATGCACAATATACAAAAATATGCGACACTTTTCTCTATTTGTTCTCAAATGATTCAAAGATGGATAGATGCATTATTTCAATGTATATTTATAGATTTATAAATGCAGAAAAATATAAAGTAGATGTGTAATCTTGTAAAAGGTAATCAATTAACCACTAGGGTTTACTCCAGTGGCCACCCTTCTAACTTGGAAGGGGGAGGTGGGGGGTTCGAATCCCCACCTTTTCAGGGGTTTCGGGTGGGGACGAATTAGTTTCAAGAGTGGATTTCGACTCCCACGCCCTACACAAAGGCAGGGCAAAAAGTCTGAGAGTGAGAGTTAGAATATGAGTAGAGTAGGACCGACAAAAAAAAAAAAGATAATCAATTATGTCAATGCAAATTAATTTTAAATGGTAATTCATATTGTAGGTTAATAGGAGAAGTAAAAGTAAAGTCAATAAGATTATTAAATTTCGCCAAGGTTGATTTTTGTGGGTAGGCTATTTTTATTTTTCATTTTTACAATGGGAAGATGGTCATTTTAACAATATAAAATCTCAGGCAATACACTTAGATGTTAAAAATGGGAGAAGTCACTTGTACAATTTAAATAAGTTGAAGAACCAAAAATGAGAGTATTAATTTTAGGATTACTATCTGTCGCTGTATTTTCTTTCAATTTTTTCATGTCTGGATCTGTTAGTAGGAGGCTCGGTGGTCGTTAAGGTAGCGCATGACAAAATTTCTGAAACAGAAATTGATTTCTGGCCAGAAATCAATTTCTCAATTTCTATTCCCCAGCCAAGTTTTTGAATAAAGAAACCTTGTTTGATAACGACTCAAAATTTCTATTTCGAAACAGAAATCCGTTTGATAACAGAAAAAATTTTCTATTTCTATGAATCATGTTGTCCCCATCCTTTTACTTCACTCTTCTTGGTGCTTGTGATGGTAATTTAATTTGATAAAAGTTGGTAAATCACTTTAATTTAGGGAGAAGTGCCAAAAAAGTCTTAAACCTTTTGTCTTTGTGCGGATTTAGTCCTAAACCTTTCTATTTGGTGCCGATTTAGTCCTTCCAGCAAATTTAGCTCGGAAAATGCCTACGTGGATACAAAGCCAGCGCCGGCTGTCCTACGTGGATGGACCGGCGCGACATGGATGCCCGAAACAAAACGACGCCGTTTTATTAAAAAAAAAAAATTAAATAATTAAAAAAAAAACCTAGAACCTAGTTTAAAATCTCCTTGTTTTATTGAGAAAATAAAATTTGGCGTCCAAACCCGACACCGCATTTATTTTCTATTTTCTTGCCTAACCACCCTTTTGGAAATAATCTCGCGCAACTTTTTTTTTTTTTCTCTAAAGCTTTCGGATTTATTTTGTACGGGAGCACGTACAAATTTATTTCCGAAAGCTTTAGAAAAAAAAAAAGCTGCGCAAGATTATTTCCAAAAAGGGTGAATAGGCAAGAAAATAGAAAATAAATGGGGTGTCGGGTTTGAACGCAAAATTTTATTTTCTCAATAAAACAAGGATGTTTTAAACTAGGTGCGTGCAAAGTTTGATCGATTAATTTTGAGTACGGGAGCACGTAGGAATTTATTTCCGAAAGCTTTAGAGAAAAAAAGTTGCGCGAGATTATTTCCAAAAGGGTGGTTAGGCAAGAAAATAGAAAATAAATGTGGTGTCGGGTTTGGACGCCAAATTTTATTTTCTCAATAAAACAAGGAGGTTTTAAACTAGGTGCGTGCAAAGTTTGATCGATTAATTTTGAGTACGGGAGCACGTACGAATTTATTTCAAAGCTTTAGAAAAAAAAAATTGCGCAAGATTATTTCCAAAAAGGGTGGTTAGGCAAGAAAATAGAAAATAAATGGGGTGTCGGGTTTGAACGCCAAATTTTATTTTCTCAATAAAACAAGGATGTTTTAAACTAGGTGCGTGCAAAGTTTGATCGATTAATTTTGAGTACGGGAGCACGTACGAATTTATTTCCGAAAACTTTAGAGAAAAACAAAAGTTGCGCGAGATTATTTCCAAAAATGGTGGTTAGGCAAGAAAATAGAAAATAAATGCAGTGTCGGGTTTGGACGCCAAATTTTATTTTCTCAATAAAACAAGGAGTTTTTAAACTAGGTTCTAGGTTTTTTTTAAAATTTTTTTAATTTTTTTAATTTTTTTAATTTTTTTAATTTTTTTAATTTTTTTTTTAAATAAAAAACGGCGTCGTGAGGAGAAGGAATGGGGAAAGCACGATAGTGAGGAGAGGAGAGGAGTCTGGAAGGAAGAAGTGGAGAAATAGTTTTCTATTTCTACTTCGAGAAATAGAGAAGCTACAATTTCTAGCTTCTCATTTCTCCTTCAAAACAATTTCTGAAACAGAAATCAGTTTCAGAAATAGAGAAATCAGTTTGTGTTATCAAACGGGTTTCTCCAATTTCTCTGTTCCGGAGTCGACGAATTCGATGTCGACGAATTCGC
Source organism: Eucalyptus sp. ANBG9806169 (assembly GCA_014182395.1). NCBI lineage: Eukaryota > Viridiplantae > Streptophyta > Magnoliopsida > Myrtales > Myrtaceae > Eucalyptus > Eucalyptus sp. ANBG9806169. Next base: position 31,338,267 of record CM024578.1, read on the forward strand.
CGGTGGTGCGGCGAAGGCGATGATCGGTTTGACTGAGAAGGAGAAGATGATCTTTGATCGGCTTCTCGTCACCGTTCGCCAATTTGGTCTCTCTACCCAGCTGCGGCTCGCTGGTGGCTAGGTTCGTGATAAGGTTGGTGAATTTGCTAGTGCAGTAGAGTGTTCGCTTCGATGTGCGTTTAAGTTCTTTTGCGGTACTAATTGTGCATAAGCATGTTGTTTTGTGCTTCGTTTGAGATATTTTTCTCCGATTACATGTTTAGTTATATCCAGTTCAAGTTCTTGCTTTTCCCTCCCTATAAGACGTGTATTGTCTTCGTTTGACTGGGGTTTTTGTTTCTTCGGCGTGTGAATTTCGAAAATTGCAGTGTAGGAACATCAACTAATCGAGGTCTTTATTTATCGTTGTGGTTCTATTGTTTGTGAAGGTGCTGGGATTGAGACTGTGTTCTTTTGACTATTTGGTCATTGGGCGTTATTATTTGCAGGGGGGGTTTAACTTTATGGCGATGTAAGTAATAAATCTTTAAGTTTAAGAATGCGAATGGTTGATCCGACGGTCTTTTTTGAATAGATTTAGTATTACAAGTTACAACAGCAATGTGAACTTCATAATTTTGAAGGTTGTTTTTGGGAATAATAGGCATCTGCTAGTTTTTCCGGCAATTGCCTTGGCAGTCGGCACTACTAGCCAGTGAAGTAAGATGTTTTCCCAATCCACTTGAAAGATACCAAATACAAAAGAAAGACAAGAAGATGCACTCTCCCAAAAAGTCTATGATAGCCTATTTTCCATGATTACTTGCCGCTTTTGGTGGTTTATTATTCTCAGCCGCTGCCATCTTGAGCCAGTTGGGTTCCCTTACACGTCACATAATATTGGTGACTGACATTTAGACAGATGAATTTTCTTCTATGAAGAGTGAGCGTTTCCTTGGCACCGCATGTATGAGTTACTCTCTTATGTATATGCACACATTCACATTATATATGCTACTGATTACTAAATTTGCATCCCCATATCATCCCTATAACCTGTTATTGGGTAGTGATGCCCCTTTGCTACAACCCTCAATAAATAGGACCTTTCCCAACCTTCAACAATGTGCCAGGGTAATTACTTGAGTAGAGAATGATTATATGTTCCTAGAAAGCCCCCAGGATGCTTTCAAACTGTTATGAATGATTTAATGTCTGTCATTTTTAGCATAATTTTTTGCTCAGAATCATTTATCACATTCAAGCTGGAATGATTTGAAGAGAAAGGATACAATTATTATACTTGAATCGATGTGAATGACATTGTGAAAAATGGTGAATTTATTGTGTTAAACCTATTCTTTGAAGAAGATGATGAGCAAACTCACGTCATCTCATCTTCACAGCTTCTAGGGAAAGAGTGTTCCGATATCGATATTGCACTTGATGACATGTTCAGTAGTACATTCGTGGATAAGGTTACCCAATATTTGGCGTCAACAGGGGAAGAGGCACAAGGTCTGGTTGTTATCCCAAGGTACATTGAGTTTTGTACTTAATTTTTGCCTTCAAATATCAGCTTTCCATATTTTATGTGCGAATGTATGATTTGACTTGAAGTTTATGTGTGAGTGTTGGTCAATTATTTATTCTGCACCGGAAGTTTATAATGTGAGCGGGTGGTTGTTTTTTTATTGTGCTTTCCATTTCTTACATAGTGATTTCCTTGTCACTGAAAAAAGAAAAAGAAAAAAAGACTGGAAAGGAGTGTTCACTAGAGTATAAAACAAAGAGGAATAGGTCCACAATACCTAGTCAAATAACTAAGACCGTGGGATCAAGCAATGCTAGCTAAGTGTGAAGGAAGAGGATTAAAAGAGAGTTTTGAAGGCATAGAGATTGCTCTTTTGAAGATGCGAGACTCTCGATTCTTCACGATTAGCTGTTTCTTTTACTGCACAAAATTTGAAGTGCTAGACATTTATATTCAGTGGATTCTACATCTTGAATGCGATCTATGTGTTAGGGTTGGCACGCATGTGGTTTAGGTCGTGCTAGACCTTTGTCGCTTTTAGCAAGTTTCAATGGAAACAATCCATTTCTATCCGTGTGGTCACACTGCTTTTCAATGACCTCAAAACTCAATCCAAAAACTATTAAGTAAATCTAACGAGTCAAAGAAGGGTTCCGATTGCCTATCTTGTGCATATCTTACACACTCTATATCCCTCCAAAGAAAGACTGTCGTTACCTCATGATTAGTAAAGCAGTTTCCCAAGAGATAAAGCCTTTCTGGAGGGAATCGACACTTGCAAAATCTTTTTCATATCGAGATTAATTGGCCCTGTTACGTTTATCTATCCATGGGCTTCAGAATATGATTAAGTGAAGAAACAATGGTTCACTTTAAGTGGAATATGGAGTGTATGCAGGATGAAGTATGTACTTTTGAGAATACCCCTTTTCTGCTCCATTTTTTGCCCCTTGACTTTTTTTTTGGGTCTTAGTATCTGGTAGGTCTACTGTCTTCATGAGCTCTGTGGAAGGGATTTTCTTTTTGGTCTCCTGTAATTCTCTCTTAACTTGTTTTGGTATGTTAGTCATGAAATATGGTTTTGTCAGCGTAGTTGAATTTGGAACTTCTTATACATGAATATTTGCTCATATTGTTTGATTGTATTAGGTTGTGGTATATTATTATAGCAGATGCTATCTCCATTCTGAATGGGTATTTTGCAGCAAATCAGACCAGTCGAAACATCTGGAAACAGCGAGGATGCGCCTCTATGATATATGCATAGATTTTGTGAACTTAAGGTCTGAAAAGTACAGTGAGAATAGCCACTTTCCCACCCAGATGTTATGCAGTAGTACAGCTGTCGATTCATCTGTCATACGTTTTCTTTCCACCTGTATCTTATTATCTTGTTTAGTCAGGGCTTACTAGACGGCATCATTGCCAGTAAATAGCAAAAATAGTTTTTAGCTCTTTCGTGAACTTTCTTTTTTAGGGGAAGAAAGACAAGCAAATTATTTAGGTTGTATCAACAGGGCAGCCGCTTGCATGCTTCATGGTGGTACTCATACTTAAGGAATGCAAGTGTACAAATGACAAGAATGTAGGTCATAATCAACAGTAAAGTGACTTGAACTCTGACGATCACATGTCTATTCTTGAACAGTCTTGGTTCAGGAATTTTCTTCTAAACTATTTTTCTTTCTTCTGCTAATTCACTTGAGAGACTTGTTGAACAAACATTGTATTCTTGTAAGTGTCGAGTATATCATCATAGATAAGAGGGCCTAAAAATCATCATGAAAGCTAAATGCAATGAGCTCACGGCCTTTTACATTTTGTGTCCATGGCCATTCATTTGTGACATTAGCACAGTGTTTTCTTTTAGATTGTCAATGCTTGGAGCAAATTTTTATCTATTTATTGCTTTGTCCTCTCTCTCCATGCACTGGTGCTTCCGATGCGATTGCGCTTTTGTTCAACTATTTATGACCCAAAAATCTTGCTAGTTTCTTGGTTGTTACTTTTGTGAATGGTCGTTCAATTTGACTTCTCTTACAGGATTTTGGCACTGCAGAAGAGGATGCTTACAGAAGGGATTTAACTATAGACAGGTGTCTCTTCTGCTTTATGTAACTGATAAATTGCTCTTGAATCAAAATGTTAATTGCATCAGATTCTGTTTATCTCAAAACAATTCATTGATTACTTTTAGGCGGTATTTGATCTTACACCTGTTAGTTAAATATATTTTGAATGTATCAAATCATTCTATTACTCTATAATTGATACATAACAAAATTTTCTGTTACCCTATCCAACCTTATTTCCGGTTACTAATAGTGGACATAGTCTGCTCTTCCGCGAAGTATATGTAGCTCGAAACTTACTGCCTGTTGATCATCTAATGCCAATTAGCTAGATGACAATTAAAGAGGAATTGCTGATCGTTTTGATTTTCTGGTCAGTTGGCAAGAAGTCATGGAATGTACAGTCTTTCAAATTTTTATTTGGATACTTTTTTTTTAATAGCTAATAAAGTGGTTTAGCACCACATGCCTTTCGTTAATTTGTGAAATTTGTATGTTAATGAAGTTGGATTCTGAAGACTATAATCCAATCTCTATTTTCGACATTACCGGTCATCCAGATAACAGTTGCCTCTTTGTATGTTTAGAATATGGAGTTTGTTTATTTCAATCTGCTTCTGTACCTCAAACAGCTTTCTACTCTTATTTGCATGATTCCTCTCTATGTTGGTCCAGTTGTTTGATGACCTAAATTTTTATCTGACAGCATGTTTAACAATATCAACACCAGTTCAGTTGAAGATTTAACTGGGAGAGGTTAGAATAGATTTTTTGACTTGATTTTCTTCTTGTAAGACCCTCTTGGGGAATTATACTATATTAATATTTCTGCTTTTTGAATTTTTGTTCACTCTACAGGGACTGATGATCTTAAATCAGGAAAAATTGTGACACCTCTAGCCCCAACGGAAACGCTTCTGGATGATCCTTTGCGTGTTCTTCGTGCTGTTTGCTTTGGTGCTGTTTTATTTAAATTTTGTTGAGCTTTTGTTTCGCGTGTTTATTTAGTTCTGGATATTCTTATTGGGTGTGCCTGAGACCATTTACAATACGACCCATTGCTGTTTGTTTTTCAGTAGAACAAATGGATGTATCTTGTATATAAACATGGGAAGTTTTATTATCTATTTGTCAATGCCATAGCTTGTTGCCTTTGGACTAATTGCATGAAATTGTGTAAGAGTTGCATTTGACAGTCTTGAGTAGACACGCATGCACCAAATGCAGTCTTCCTTCTAGTCTCGTCAATGCCATAGCTTGTTGCCTTTGGACTAGTTGCATGAAATTGAGTTAAGAGTTGCACGTGACAGTTTAAATACACATGCATGCACCATATGCTGTCTTCCTTCTAGTCACATCCTTTTCCTGTACAAATGGATGTATTACGTGGGTAAATATGTGACTGCATAGGTAGGTAAAAGGTTTTAATCAAGAAAGTAATGATTGCGTGAAAGACATACCTACAATGGAGTGAGCTTGAACCATGAGCCTACCGTTTGTACTTAATGTATGATTCTTTTCTTTTGAAGACTCTTGGATCCTCTTGCATCCTCGCAATCCCTGAATTGGGAATGCTTAATGATTTTACTCTTAGATGAGCTTTGTAAACCTTGCGTTTTCGCAGATCATCCTGCATAGAAGCTTTTTTCTTTTTTCTTTTTTCAATGTCCTGCCTTGTAATGAAGATGCTCATTTTTATTTAATTTGTACAAGAGTTTTGCAAGATCAAAAAGGAGCTTTCCGCTATTTTACTGTTGTTTGGTCATTCTTGTGCCTCCATGTTCATTTCAGGCGCAAGGTTCACATTTTCGTTGGATGAAGAGCTGAAGAGAGCTGCCGCATTCAATGATGTCAAAGATGCACTTGCAGCTAAAATTAGTAGAGAGCGCATTGAGACAGAAGTATGCGTCTATAACATTCCTCTATTGGCTGCTTTATCTCATATAAATGTTTTTTTGGTGGAAGTCCTGTATATGTGGCCTTTATCTTTTCTCTCTAACATCTGTATATGATTTGTGTTAGAACTAGTAACAGCACCTAGAGGGGGGTGAATAAGTGACTAGACGATTTTTATAAAATTAACAGAATGTATAGACAATTTATTTTAGGAAGGATTAAGGATTTGAAAAAAATAATCGCTGCAAGTGAAAGCAATGTAAAGTAAAAGGATTAGGTATAGAGAATCAAGACTCCAGATTTATAGTGGTTCGGCTTAGACCAAGCCTACGTCCACTCTCCCGCACGGACAGCCCTCTGGCTGGATTTCACTATGAATCAAAAAGAGAATTTACAATCTCACGCCCTTGATTCCACAGTGTAGAGTCTCTACTACACTTTCTCTCACCACACTTTAGTCTCTCTTTTGATTACAAGTATAGCTCGAAGAATATGATCACAAAAATAACAAGGAGATTCAGACTTTGGAATTTCTATATCTGGCACCCTTCAACAACTTGAGCGTCTCTCTTAAATACTTCTTCATGCCTTCATTACCGTTGGCACATTCCAAAGAAGTTTTTCCAATCAACCCGTTGGACAAAATCAATTTAGAGAGATCTCGAGCTTTTTAAGGCAAGTGTTGATAGCTCATCAATCCTGTTCGCCCATACAATCAGAATCTTGGTTTCCATAAGTAGAACCTTCCAAATATAAGTTGCAAATCTAGAGAATCTAGATTATTCAAAGACGAATATAAAATCTTGTAGAGGTAATTCCAGTCGAGAGATATTCCTTAACCGTTGGAGTCAAAACCATATTAGATAGAATCAGAATAGAAGTTTTAACTTTGTCGGTCTGGAAACTATCCATGAGAGTAGACTTTGAAACTTGAGTCTTGATATCTTCAGACTTTGGTTTTCAGACTTTACCAGTAGAATCTACAAGTCTTCAGACTAGACCGATGGAAATGTTTTGTCGACTTCAAAATACCTTAAGAGAATTTTTCCAACAATTTGTATCTTCCGTTTGAATTTTAGTTCTCATTGATGAGATGGGATCCATGTTTTTCCCCTTCTCCGGTATGGCAGGTTGATCTGATGATATCTAGCAATGAACCAGTTAAAGCTATTGCTTACATCTATGAGTTGCAATTGTTTTGAATTGTCTACCTCATGGACATGAATCGACATTGCCAGAAGAGTGCTATAGGTTGGTTTGTTGGATTGGGTCCACAACTGACCATTTCTCTGAAGAGTAATTCACACCTATAATGTTAAAAATTGTTGGTTTCGGACTCATGGAGTGACAATATATCGGGTGAAAAGTAAACTTTCTTGTAAAAAATATGATTTGTAATTTAGTGAATGTGAAATCATCAAAAAAATAAATGAGGAATAATAAAAGACCCAAAGATTTACGTGATAGTGTGAGTTCTTATACCAATAGGGTGAGCTAGTAGCAATAATCTGCTATAATCGAAGAATCAGAATCACTCAACATGCTCACGTGTTTACCATGCCTAAAATTTATAGCATAAATTATACAATTTGTTCACGACCAATTAGGAGCTCTCTTTAAAATGGCCGAAAATCAAGGAACGAGGACCTCGTTTGTTCTTGATTTCCTTTCTTTGCGGCATGGCTTTCCAAGATGCCATTGGGTAGCCATCAAATCCTCCTTTTGACGTAAGCGTGTGCCCCTTTCTTTGGTGCGGCTAATCTGCAGTACTTTTAAAGTCCAACTCTTGGTATGGGTTAAACTTGCATATTGGGTCGGATTTCGCCTAGTAAAAAGGTGTATTTTGACTAATGAAAACGCATATGCTTTTGAAGGTCTTTATTTCTTATTTAGTTCAATCTAAAAAAGAGACTTTGCTTTTTGCACCCCAGGAGACGCTGGTTTATTGGTCCTCCTCTCGCTGCCTTCCTCAAAGGAACGATGTCACTTAAATAATGTCGGCGGTCTCGACAAGGCACTTTCTTTCTATCCCGAGTGTGCCAACGATGTCAGTGTCACTCCAAAATGGTGGGACCATTTGCACTGCGCCATGTCTCATTATTAGTTTGTTCTCGCAATCGAGAACACTTGGACGGAAAGTTACATGACGGAGAAGCTATTTTATGCTTTGGATGCCGGGGCAGTCCCCATCTATTTCGGTGCCCCAACGTCATGGACTTTGTCCCTCTGCATTCGATCATAGACGGGAACAAGTTTAGCTCCATGGAGGAATTGGCAACTTTCGTGAAGTCCCTCACGAATGATCCGGTGGCATACGCCGAATACCATGCATGGAGAAGATGTGTATTAGGCAATTATGGAAACACACGTGCGGCAAGGCTCGACACCTTGCCGTGCCGGTTATGTGAGTTCCTTAGCGAAAAAGGTGGCAGGAACGCGAGAGCTTTATGAAGAGCTGATTCTTTTTGAACACCTGTTTTTTTTCCCTTATCATCCCATTGATGTGCGGTGTTTTATAAGTTTAGTCCATGGACATTGACATATATAAAGAGAGATGGATATATGAGGAGACGGCAGATTAGGCATTGATGTAAACAGGCCACTAACAAAGTCATATTAATGAATACAAAGTCGTCATGATCTTTGTGTTTGGACTTCTCTCCAATCCTGTGAAAAGGCTTAGGATGGATTTAGGAGTCTTCATGTGACCCGTATGTGGTGAGAGTCGCACGGATGGTAAAAAGAGGGGTTTGAGCCGTATGTAGTAACAGTCGCATTGAGGGGGGTTCTAGCGGTATGCAGTGAGAGTTGCATGGACGGTAACGAGGGGAGTTCACGTTTATGTGGAGATGTATTCTTTTCTCTCAATGGGTTGTACATTCCTATCATGTACATCTACTTTTATGGGTTGATGGTGTGAAACAATTGAGAGAATTCCATCTTTTACTGGGCCCATTTTTCCACTAAACAGATATTAATGACTATTTTGAGAACATTTAGTGCATTTTTAGTACTCCACTTAAGTTTTTAAAGTTTACCTGGAAATTAAAAGGTTCAAAGAGGAACGTAGTTTATATTACACTACCGAAGCTTATTGCTACTTCTTTCTTGTTGACTCAGGCCTTATTTGTTTAGGATCAAGTAAAGAGTAATAAATACTTTTTTTTTTAAAAATATTTCCATCAAATTTAAAATATGAAACAAATTGTATGTGGATCTAGGTGATAATATATTACTTGTGAAAGTTTTAGATGTTTGGAGATAAAAACATTTAAAACACGTTAACCGCAAAATTTAAATTATGCAAAAGGTAAAAAAGGTGAAAGGCCTATTTAGACACGCCCTTATGCGAGATCTTTCTTATAAGTGCTCTCACTGATTGGAGTAGGATCTACAGTAACAATTAGATGCTTAATATATACTACTCCAAGTATTATTATCGAACCTTATTGAAAGTTGTTGAGAAATAGTAAAAACAATTTTTTAGGGTTTTAGGACTTTTACTCTATTCTCTTGAGAAGTTGTTGCCTTGTCGGTAGACAACACTTGCATACGTCTAATTGTTATGAATACAAGATAATAGTACAAATGGACTCTTAACTTTGGTCAAATATGCAATGTTGTCAATAAATTTTTAATTTGTGCGTCTCTGAATTTTGATTTAATATACGATGTTGTCCCAAACTTTTAATTTGTTTAATATGGTTCTTGATCTATTGGTAAATGTTTAAATGTAATTTCTAGACTACATGAAAATGTCAGAAGATTCAAAGATCATATTGAACATTAGACTGAAGTGTAGAAACCACGTTAAATAAATTAAAAGATCAAGGATGGCATTATGCATTAGATCAAAGTTTGGGGATCACATTAAATAAATTATAAAATTGTGCATTAGACCAAAAGTTCTATGACATTTGTGTCATTTTCCTTTATGAATATCGTGAAATTCTTATTACACTTTAGATGGTTACTATCACGAGAGATCATCCCCTTTTTTTGGGAACGAGATGAAACGACTTGTTAGGCATCTACCTGTTTTTTTTTTTTTTTTTTTTTTTTTTTTTTTTTTTTTGTCTCTTCTCCTCTTTTTCTAAGCAAGATCCGATTTGCCATATGTTAATTTGCCAAATTGATAGCTCTTCCCTTTCTTAAGCAGAACATCTTTCAAGACAGGTTATTCACAATTCATTTGATGGTAAGAGGGAATTGAAAGTTAAGTAGTGGTCTTCCTTTGTGTTCACAATTGACCCTTTTTCAAAGAGCAATTCACTCGAGACAAAAGACGTGCAATAGACATCCACATGTTATTTCTTCGTCTTTTCTCTCATTTTTCTAGAGCAAGATTTGATTCGCCATCTATTAATCCACTAAATTGATAGCTCTTCCCTTTCTTGAGCAGAAGACCTTTCAAGATGGGTTATTTACATCTCATTTGATGGTCTTTCTTTGGGTTCACAACTGACCATTTCTTGAAGTGCAATTGACATGAGTCAAAAGACCCACGGTAGGCATCCGCCCGTTCTTTCTTCATCTCTTCTCTTCTTTTTCTAAAGCAAGATATGATTTGCCATATGTTAATCCCCCAAATCGATAGCTCTTTCTTTTCCTAAGCAATTCCTTTGGGTTCAAAATTGACCCTTTCTCAAAAAGCAATTCACACCTATAATGTTGAAAATCGATTGTTTAGGACCCTTGAAGTGACTATATATCATATGCGAAGTAAACCTTGTTGTAAAATTAATGAACGTGGAAGCTAAACAAGATCTTGTTGTTAAGTCATTGCGCAATCACCGGAGAGATATACGAGGAATAATAAAAGACCCCAAAGATTTATGTGGATTGAAAGCAAAATCAATGAAGAAATAGATGAGGAATGATAAAGGACCCCAAAGATTTACGTGGATTGAATGCAAAATCAACGAAGAAATAAATGAGGAACAATAAAGGACCCCAAAAATTTACTGGATTCATTCTTTGTGTTGGTAGTTCCATTCACGAGGAGAGCCAATAGCAAAAATTTACTATAATTGGAGAATCGGAGTTACAATTGCTTAACTTGCTCGAGCATTTCGCATGTCTAAATTAAACCCAAACCCGGGGTATTAACAAATAAACAACTCATTTTAGATGTAACTAACTCAAAGCACAAATCACACGCTTTGATCACGACCAAATAGGAGCTCCCTTTGAAGCGGCCGAAAATCAAGGACCTCATTTACTCTTGATTTCCTTTCTTCACGGTAGGGCTTCCCAGTTGTTGTGAAAATAAAATTAGACAAGTATGTGAATGCCCCTTTCTTTGGTTTGGCCAATTAGTACTTTTAGAGTCCGACTCTTGGTCTTGGTCTTGGTCTTGGTTAAACTTGCAAATTTATCCAATCGGGTTGGGTTTCGCCATGTAAGAGGATGTCTTTTGATCAATGGAAACACATGCTTTTGAAGGTCTTCATTTCTTAATCAATTCAATCTGAAGAGACTTAGCTTGCAATTTGTTAGGACACAGAATCCAGTCACAATTGGAAAAGCATATGGCGAATATGTTCTGGTTTTTCTATGCCCAACTCCCAGTATGGACGGGATCAAAATAAAGATTTATCTTTTTTTTTTTTTTTTTTTTGGTTTGTCGTGTGCTACTCGTGAACCTACTAGCAGTCCAGCGTAAAGACTTTTTCATCAGCTTCGTTTTTTTTTTTTGTGATTATTATTATTATTATTATTGGTGCTTTCCAATAAGAATGCTACTGCTAGGCTCTTTCACTAAGGTGTGACACATGGACATTGCAATGAAGCTTGAAATAAGCCAAATAAGCACATGGAAGCCGTCCCTTGAAGCTTGTTTTCGTTCGGTTCAGCTCCAATTTTGCACAATTGGAGCTTACCAATTTTCTTGGAAATACTCAATCATATCCTATTTTCATGTAATGCGGTGGCCGTTCTAGCTCTTTTTACTTTGCTTCGGTCCATAAAAACCATCAGGCCTCATCTTTGTGCCTGCTAAACTCTTTTTTGATCCCATCCATCTATATGTGCATATATGATTGGAATGCCGATATGTGACCCTAGACAAAGAGAATAGGCGGTTCTAGCTATTGCAAATTGTTTTTCCCTATTGCTTTCGACTCTTTTCTCATGAAATCTTTGACCTTTTTATTTAAATCACTTTGCCATGTTGTCATATTTAGGTCACTCAATAAAAGGAGAGAAGAAATTGCCCTGCTGTCTAGACATTTGTTGCGGAATAGGAAACAGTTATTCGTGAAATCCTCAAGTTTAACTGCATCAATTTCTGTGGCAGATTGTTTTTATTCCTAGTCGGATGGTTCATGCTTTTACATTTATAGATTCTTCATGTCCCATTTGTGTCACTGTTTGTCTTGATCGTTTTTGGTTGCTGGTAATAATCACTCTACTTAAATTATTTCACTGGCAGTAGTCTTCCTTTGGCTTCGCAACTAACCCTTTCTCAAAGAACAATTCACACGAGACGAAAGATTCGCGGTAGACATCCACTTATTATTTCTTCATCTCCTCTTCTTTTTCTAAAGCAAGATCCGATTTGCCATCTGTTATCGATAACTCTTCCCTTTCTTGAGTAGAAGACCTTTCAAGAAGGGTTATTCACACTTCATTTGATGGTAAGAGGGAATTGAAAGCTAAGCGATGGTCTTCCGATGGGTTCACCACTCACCCATTCTTAAAGAGCAAATCGCATGAGACGAAATACCGCAATAGGCATCCACCATTACATTTGATTTGCCATCTGTTAATCACCCAAATCGATAGCTCTTCCATTTCATGAGTACTTCCTTGAAGTGAAGAAGATCGCATCTTAGGTTGAGCAACAACCCTATATGCGACATGGATATATGAGGAGATGGTAGATTAGACATGGACGTAAACAGGCCACTAACAAAAAATCATCATATGAATAAATACAAAGTTGTTATGGAGTGAAGCTAGATTGCACTTCTCACGGATCGGTTGTTGCCGTACTTGTTTTGTCATTTTCGAGTTCAATCTATTATTTCGGGTCGCTTGGAACTCATATGAATGAGGATTGGAGAGGAGAGGTGGAAGAAAAGGCTCGGGATGGATTTAGGAGTCTTTGTGCGAGCCGTATGCGGTGTGTGGTGAGAGTCGTACAAATAGTAACGAGGGGGGTCCACATCTATGCAGAGATGCATTGTGTTCTCCTCAAAGGGTTGTACAATCGTATCGTGTACATCTACTTTTAGGGGTTGATGGTGCGAAAAAAATTAAGAGGATTTCATTTTTTTACTAATCTTACCAGGCCCATGTTTTCCTTTAAGCAGTAGTCTTCCTTTGAATTCACAACCGATCCTTTCTCAAAGAGCGATTCACACTAGACAAAAGACCCGTGGTAGGAATCCACCCATTCTTTCTTCGTCTCCTCTTCTTTTTCTAAAGCAAGATTCGATCTGCCATTTGTTAATCCACTGATAGCTCTTCACTTTCCCGAGTAATTCCTTTGCGTTCACAACTGACCCTTTCTCAAAAAGCAATTCACACCTATAATGTTGAAAACCAATAATTTAGGACCCACGAAGTGACAATACGTCAAATGAAAAGTAAACTTTTGTTGTAAAATTAACGATTGCAGATGCTAATGAGGATCTTACAATTAAGTCAACACGAAATCATCAAAGAAATAAATGAGAAACAATAAAGGACCCAAAAGATTTACATAATTTAGACCGAGTGTCGGTATTTACATTCACAAGGAGTTTCAGTAGCAAAAATCTAATTTAATCGGAGAATCGGAGTTACAATCACTCAACACGCTTGAGTGTTTCCTATGTCTAAATTAAACCTAAACCCGTTGTTTTAATAAATAAACAACTCATTTTGGATGTAAAAAATTGAAAGCACAAATTAATGCTTTGACCGCGACCAACTAGGAGCTTTTTTGGAGACGGTCGAAAATCAAGGACATCGTCCGTCCTTGATTTCCTTTCTTTGCGGCATGGCTTTCCAGTAGTTGCTGTGAATATTAAATTAGACAATCATGTGTATGCCTCTTTCTTTGGTTCAGCCAATCTGCAATACTTTAAAGTCCAGCTCTTGGTCTTGGTCTAGGTCTTTGTTAAACTTGCATACTAATCCAATTGGGTGGGGTTTCGCCGTGTTAGAAGGTGTCTCGGTCAATGGAAAAGCATATACTTTTGAAGGTCTTCATTTCTTATTTAGTTCAATCTGGAAGGAACTTCACTTGCAGCTTGTTAGGACACATAACATAGTCACAATGGAAAAGCATGTGGCGATTATGTTCCTATTTTTCTATGCCCAACTCCCATTAAGGACGACTTCAGCGATGCAGACCAACCAAACAGATCGTCTTGCTTTAATCTACTTCAGACGCTATGTGGATAAGGATCCACTCGGAGTCCTGAGCTCGTGGAATGACTCTTCTCATCATTGTGAGTGGCAAGGTGTTGTATGTGGTGGACAGCATCCCGAAAGGGTCGTGTCCCTCAACCTAATGTCGAAAGGCTTGGGCGGTCTTCTATCGCCTCATATTGGAAACCTCTCTTTCCTGAGAAGCCTCATCCTGCAGAACAACAGCTTTCGCGGTGAAATTCCACAAGGCATCGGCCACTTGTTTCGCCTTCGCCGTCTTTTTCTTAGTAACAACTCTTTCGATGGAGAAATGCCCACCAATCTTTCTCAGTGCTCAAACCTTGAGATATTGAATCTCATCGATAACCAACTTGTGGGCAAAATTCCTAATGATCTTGGATCTTTGTCAAAGCTTCGAGGTTTAGGTTTGGCTAAAAACAGGCTTATAGGATCTATTCCTTGTTCTATTGGAAATCTCTCCCAACTTTACTCTCTTTCCGTCGAGGAAAATGGGTTGCAAGGAGAAATTCCCGAGACATTGTCCAAGCTTCGTGGTTTGATGTTTCTTCAATTGGCATATAACCAACTCACTGGCGAGATCCCTCAAGAACTCTTCAACATCTCCGGCATTTTCTATTTCAGTGTCGGTACGAATCAATTGAGAGGGAGCATTCCACCTTATTTCGCCAATACTCTTCCTTCTCTCACGCATCTTAATTTGGAGAGCAATTTCTTTACTGGGGTTATACCTCCATCCTTATCAAATGCCTCCAACCTTCATATGATCTGCTTTTGCTATAACAGTATTCACGGACCAATGCCTGCAAATCTTGAAAGGCTAAAAGCTCTTGAAGAGATCCACCTTTCTTATAACCAGTTGCAAGATGACTTCAGTTTCATTACCTCATTGACTAATTGTTCAAGGCTGCAAAATTTTCGGGTGAACTTCAATTTTCTTGAAGGTCAGTTGCCGGATTCCATTGGCAATCTTTCGAACAGCGTTAGACGAATTGAAATGTCGTACAACCCAATGTACGGAACCATTCCTCCAGGTATTGGCAATCTCTTCAACCTGTCCTATCTTGGTTTATCAAACAATTCGCTCGGCGGTCGTGTTCCTTCTTGTATTGGAGCACTACATAACTTAAACGAATTGCGCTTAAGCCATAACATGCTAACGGGAGAGATCCCGTCATCGATCGGCAATTTGACGATGTTGAATCGCCTTTACCTGGAATTCAATGACTTCTATGGGAAAATACCACATAGTCTTGGTAATTGCATGCAGCTAAATGAGCTGGAGCTTTCGAACAATAATCTGAGTGGTTCAATCCCAGGGGAGGTTCTTAGTCTTTTTACCATTTCGATTGTCTTTAGCTTGGCGCATAACCAGTTGAGTGGATCTCTTCCGTCTCAAGTTGGGTCCTTGGCCAATCTTATCGAACTAGATCTATCTTACAATAAGCTGACAGGACCAATTCCTAGCTCCATCAGCAAGTGCTTGCTATTGGAGCGGCTTAGCTTAGCAGTCAATTCCTTTCATGGTAAAATTCCTCCGGCTTTAGGCACGTTACGGGGCTTGCAAGAGTTGGATTTTTCCCATAACAACTTCTCTGGTGAAATCCCGAGCTTTCTCGCTCAATTTACGGATCTAAAGTACTTGAATCTATCTTCAAACAAGCTCGAAGGAAAAGTTCCGAAGCAAGGAGTATTTCTCAATGCTAGTGAAGTGTTCGTCTTTGAGAATAGGAATCTCTGTGGAGGTATTGCAGAACTAAACCTTCCTTCTTGCAAATCGAATACCTCTAAACCATTTTGGACCAAAAAGGTTATAGTAATCGCCACGGTGGCGGCCATCTTGTCAGGCTTCATTCTGTGTCTTTGCTTCTCTATAATTCAATACCGGAGAAAGAAGTCAAAAGAAAATGTCTCTTCACTTGAATTGCCGTTTGAACACCAATTTTTGAGGGTCTCTTATGGGGAACTCTTTAAAGCCACAGACGGATTCTCTGAGAACAATGTGATCGGTAAAGGAAGATATGGTACAGTCTATAAAGGAACTACACGGGAAGGTTGCTGGGTGGCAGTTAAGGTGCTCAACTTGGGCCACAAAAGTGGTTCGAAGAGCTTCGTCTTGGAATGTCGAACCTTAGGGGTCATAAGACACCGAAATCTCGTGAAGATATTGAACGTGTGCTCAAGCGTGGACTATCACGGCAACGATTTCAAAGCTCTATTATACGAATACATGGTTAATGGGAGCTTAGAGAATTGGATACACCAGGGAAACGAAGAAGATGTTGAGCATGAACATGAACATGGAAAACCAAGACATTTGGGGCTAATGCAGAGGTTAGACATTGCCATTGACATAGCTTCCGCGATCGAATATCTTCACGAGGATTGTAGCCCAAAGATTGTACACGGAGATCTAAAGCCGAGTAATGTCCTTCTGGACAACGAGATGATGGGGCGACTTGGGGATTTCGGGCTGGCGAAGATCAGTTCTACCGCGGCAACAGAGGCCATGGACATTGACAACGGCACTAGCTCAGTGGTAGTGAGGGGTTCCGTAGGCTATGTCCCTCCGGGTACGTAAATTTTCTCATTAATTGTCTAAGTTTTATCTGCGTTGACCTTGAGATGAATTTTGTTTTCATTGCATATTGCTTGATGTGCACTATTTTAGAGTATGGTATGGGGGACATGGTATCAACACAAGGCGATGCGTATAGTTTCGGCATTCTTTTATTGGAAATGTTCACTGGAAGGAGACCCACGGAAGAGGCTTTCAAGGACCATTTGAATCTCCACACCATTGTCAAGGTGAATCTGCCAGACCGAGTGATGGAGATCATGGACTCGGCCATTTTTAACGGAGAAAACGAGAACGACATTGAGAGGATGAGAGGCTGCATTGCTTCCGTCCTAAGGATTGGAGTTGCATGTTCAATAGAGTCGCCGCGGGATCGGATGGACATGGCTGAAGCACTCAAGGAACTGCATAAGATCAGGGCTAGTTATCACGCCGAGCAGAGGTCTGGTTGAAGCAAGTTCAGCATGCAAGCACTTATGCTACTTCAATGTCTTAGGATTTATTTAGCTTTGAACGAGAAAAATTCAGATGGTTCGATTTAAGTACTCCATCTCCATCTCTTTCTCCCCCCTTCTCTACGATCTCACTATTTTCTTTATCTGGATTTTCTGTTTCTAATTATTCCTCTAGAAGTTCTCTAATAAAATTTAAATAATTCCTATTAATCTTAAGTATTTTAACATTAGATAATGTGACTACCCACACGCCTTTCATCACAAAAAGAGAGTTTTAATTGACGATTGATGCGGATGATCTCATACCGTCGTTATCAGAATATTATCAAATTATTTTGAGATTCTGTCAGAATTGATGAAATTAAAGTTGACTATGTAATTTTGCTTATATGCCTAGGTAAATAGTTTTCTGATTAGATTACTTCCTTTCCGTCAAATATTGTTCTAATGCCTTTTAATTGCAATACGATACTCCGTCATTCCGATGAAATCTCTGAATATTTTGATAATATCATAATATTTCCCCTCAAACTCAAGGTTGTTCTAAGGAAATCAGCTGGAGTTTGGAAACCTGAAAATCAAGCAAAAAAAGGAGCCTTTGTAAGATCATACCCTGTCTGAACATTAGAATGAACACGGACAAGTTCAACAGTTCCTCGAGAAATATGTTATCGAGTAAAGTGTTCTCAATATTCGAATCAACAAATGAGGGAGACTCGAGCCAAAGGCGTGGCGGTAAGTCCGTGGGAACTTACTTGAGCCCTGAAGAACCTGATTGGGCTTATTAGAGTTGCCTCGCTTTAAGAGGCGTTTGTGGCGCGAAACCTGACTAAAACAGCAGGGCTCTGGAGTCGCAAATCGATGTCGACCAATTCGCCGGTGGTGCGAGCGAAGGCGATGATCGGTTTGACTGAGAAGGAGAAGATGATCTTTGATCGGCTTCTCGCCACCCTTCGCCAATTTGGTCTCTCTACCCAGCTGCGGCTCGCTGGCGGCTAGGTTCGTGATAAGGTTGGTGAATTTGCTAGTGCAGTAGAGTGTTCGCTTCGATGTGCGTTTAACTTCTTTTGCGGTACTAATTGTGCATAAGCATGTTGTTTTGTGCTTCTTTTGAGATATTTTCTCCGATTACATGTTTAGTTATATCCAGTTCAAGTTCTTGCTTTTCCCTCCCTATAAGACGTGTATTGTTTTTGTTTGACTGGGTGTTGACACCTAAATTTTGGCGGCTCATTTAGTCATTAGGGGTTAATTTTAATTTATAATTCAATTGCATAGCATATAGTGTTAGGTGCATTTATTTTTAATTTACATGTTTTGCATTTTTATTTTCTTTAGGACCGGTGGTCAATGGCTTCGAATTAAATTTTTGGATTTAAATTAACAGGCCGGACTAAGCCCATAAAACGAGAAAATCGGCCCGAGCCCGTTTCTTTTAAATGACAAAAATTATTTAAATAAAGATTTGGTGCGATATTATGATATTTTGAAAATTATTTAAATCGCATTTGAATCATATCTTTATCAATGGATGATGATGAAATCGGCGTAGAATATTAATGAGATAAAAATTTTTGTGATTCGGATGATAGAAGGAATTTTCGAAATATTTTGTTAAAGATTACATATTTTTTTGGCTATAAAAGGTGAACGTGGGTTTTTTGAAAGGAGGCTGGTTTCTTTTAGGGGGCTTCGCTTTTGGTTCTTTGAGGAATCAAAGAAAAAAAGAAAAAAAAAATTGAAAAGAAGAAGAAAGCAAAGAGAAGAAAAGTCAGAACAAAAAAGCGGTGATTGCAGAAGGAGACAGAGAGGAAGTGTGCAGCAGAGAAAAAAAAAGGAAAAAGGGAGAGCACTATTCATCGTCTCCTTCGTGCAGCCACCGCCGTGACCGACCTACTGCGCCATCGCGACCCCGTCTGACGTGTCCGCCGCGCCTCCGTAGCCACCATTCCGCGCTCCAGATCCCGCGATTCCGGCGGCCCGCTGCCCCCCGAACCCACGCCGTTGCTCCGAGCGCCGGCCCGCGACGCCCCCGCAGTTCGCCAGCCACCGCCGCGACCTGCCCTCGTGACTCCAGCGCCTCCGACCCGCGCCCTTGTCTGCGAAGCCACCGCCGATTCATCTCCTTCACCGGTGGACCACTGCTACCCGACGCCGCCCGGAGATCTGGCCGCGAGCCGCTGCGCAGCCCCGATCCGGCGACCCACAACCTGAACCACGTCGCTCGCCCAGATCCGAGAGCTCGCTGCACCTCAGTACCCCACGAACCCGCGAAGCCCGAGCACCGCCCGTCACCCGGCAGCGGCTCCGCCTCCAATCGGTGACCCACTGCAGCCCTTGCGACGACCCAAGACGCCCGAGCCTTCTCAGCTCCGCCGGCTTCTGCTCCGCCGCCGCCCGAGACCCACTCCGGCGCTGCTCCGCCCCAAGCGCCGCCCAGCTCCGCCTGTGAAGCCACCGCCGCGCCCGTCACACCAGGCCGCGAGCCACACCCACGAGCACAAACGTGCGTGGAGAGGGAAGCAGGAAAAAAAGCAAAAAAAAAAAAAAAAGAAAAAAAGAAAAGGGAATTAGGTAGTTTTCTTTTTATTATCTTTTTACTTTTACTTTTACTTACTTTCTTTATAGTTTTGTTTTTTTTTATTCTTTCTATTTGTTAGGTTATGTTTTTGGTTATGTTATTTGATAGTTTTTTTTTAGTCTAGGAATTTAAATTGTGATAATGGGTGCGATATTCGCAAAATCTTTTAGGCATTATCTTTAAGGTATTGCCCAAAATTATGTAATTATTATTTTGGTCCGTAAGATGTCGGATCATTTTTTTGATTATATTAATTTTTGGGCATTTTGATGGTATTTAAATTACTAAATCATTATAGTTATTAATTTGATCCGTAAGATTTCGGATTAGATTTTTAATTATTTTGATTTCTTGTCTCGATGTTTAGGGTTAAAAATAATCGTTAATTTGACCCGTGAGACAACGGGTTATTTTTTCGTTTATTCTAATCCTTTATTTGTTTGAATATTTTGCTTGTTAGATTTAATGCTTGTTTTAGAAAAATCACTAAGAAAAATCAAAAAGACATTTGAATTAGGATTTCAATTGATTCTAGAATATTTCTTGTTATTTTGCATATCTAGATTAGGGATTTTATTTTGAATCATGAAAAAGAAAAAGAAAAAATGCATTCATTTAGGTTGTTAGTTTTTTTTTTTAATTTGAATTGTACGTTTAGTTATGTGTTAGTTTTAATTTCGGATTTCATAAAGAAAAACAAAAAAAAAAATCATTGTGCATATTAGGTTAGAATTGCATGTTTCATCTTTAATTTAAATCATCTTTTTAAATAAGTTGCATGTTAGATTAAGATAATGTCTTAGTTTAAATTGGGATTTAATATGATTTAATCCTTAGTTTAAATTAGATAGAATTTTAATCTAGCTAGATCATTTTTGCATTTGAATTTCATGAAAGAAAATACAAAATTTGTCTTTGCATAAGTTAATTTCAATTTTTAGGATAGATTGCATTTTTAAAAATAGGAACATCAAATGCACGTCATTTAGTTTATTTAAGTTCATTTAATTAGAACTTTCATGTCATTAGATTAAGTCATTTAATAAATGTCACGTGACATATAGCTCGCATATTAAATTGCATGAGGCATGTCATTTTAGTTTAAATAATTTGGTATGTCATTGCATCGCATTGCACGTCATTATAATTAGATCATTTAGATTGCATTTAATTATTGCATTTCTTCATATCATATAGTTTAGGTCATGTCGTCATTTCATGTTAGAATAGTAACATGCATTGCATAAGTCATGATTTTCATTAAATAAAGTGAAAACAAAAAATTGATTGCTTGTTAATTAGGAATCATATCTAGGATTGTTGATGTGAATTCTGATTTAACATTGCGGATGCTTTCGTTGCTTTAAGGTATGTTTTTGCATTATTTAATTGCTTTCTTGGTGTGTTAAATTGGTGGTATGCGCACATGTATGATCACCTCACATGTTAGGAAACTCAATTAAAATCAAATCAAGCTGCCTGCAAAACATTTTGAAAATTAAAAAGAAATGGTACCGAAAGGGCGCTAGGATAGTCTAGTGTAACCAAGTCCCCGTACCCAAAATCTCTGGTTCGTAGGAGTAAGATAATCTTCCCATTATTTTACTTAGGTGTCTAATCGACCTACCCTAAACCGATTAGTGGCGACTCCTAGATAATGATATTTTGCATGTTAAATCCTAAGTCGCGATTTGGTATGGGCTTGGGAGAGCCTGAGCTAAACTTAAAGGCTTAGTAGTCCATCAACCTAGTTTTAGGTGGCAAACTCGAAAAATTGGATCGCGACACTGGGGTTTTTGTTTCTTTGGTGTGTGAATTTTGTTTTTGTTTCTTCGGTGTGTGAATTTTGAAAATTGCAGTGTAGGAACACCAACTAATCGAGGTCTTTATTGTTGTGGTTCTATTGTTTGTGAAGGTGCTGGGACTGAGACCGCATTCTTTTGACTATTTGGTCATTGGGCGTTACTATTTGGTCATTGGGCGTTATTCTTTAAGTTTAAGAATGCGAATGGTTGATCTGACAGTCTTTTTTGAATAGATTTAGTATTACAAGTGACAACAGCAATGTGAACTTCATAATTTCGAAGGCTGTTTTTGGGAATAATAGGCATCTGCTAGTTTTTCCGGCAATTGCCTTTGCAGTCGGCACTACTAGCCAGTGAAGTAAGATGTTTTCCTAATCCACTTGAAAGATACCAAATACAAAAGAAAAACAAGAAGATGCACTCTCCCAAAAAGTCTATGATAGCCTATTTTCCATGATTACTTGCCGCTTTTGGTGGTTTATTACTCTCAGCCGCTGCCATATTGTGCCAGTCGGGTTCCCTTACACGTCACGTAATATTAGTGACTGACATTTAGACAGGTGAATTTACTTCTATGAAGAGTGAGCGTTTCCTTGGCACCGCATGTGTGAGTTACTCTCTTATGTATATGCACACATTCACATTATATATGCTACTGATTACTAAATTTGCATCCCCATATCATCCCTATAACCGGTTATTGGGTAGTGATGCCCCTTTGCTACAACCCTCAATAAATAGGACCTTTCCCAACCTTCAACAAGGTACCAGGGTAATTACTTGAGTAGAGAATGATTATATGTTCGTAGAAAGCCCCCAGGATGCTTTCAAACTGTTATGAATGATTTAATGTCTGTCATTTGTAGCATAATTTTTTTTCTCAGAATCATTTATCACATTCAAGCTGGAATGATTTGAAGAGAAAGGATACAATTATTATACTTGAATCGATGTGAATGACATTGTGAAAAATGGTGAATGTGTTAAACCTATTCTTTGAAGAAGATGATGAGCAAACTCACGTCATCTCATCTTCACAGCTTCTAGGGAAAGAGTGTTATGGTATCGATATTGCACTTGATGACATGTTCAGTAGTACATTCGTGGATAAGGTTACCCAATATTTGGCGTCAACAGGGGAAGAGGCACAAGGTCTGGTTGTTAAGGTCTATGATATATGCATAGATTTTGTGAACTTAAGGTCTGAAAAGTACAGTGAGAATAGCCACTTTCCCAACCAGATGTTATGCAGTAGTACATCTGTCGATTCATCTGTCATGCGTTTTCTTTCCACCTGTATCTTATTTTTTTGTTTAGTCAGGGCTTACTAGACGGCATCATTGCCAGTAAATAGCAAAAATAGTTTTTAGCTCTTTCGTGAACTTTCTTTTTTAGGGGAAGAAGACGAGCAAATTATTTAGGTTTTATCAACAGGGCAGCCGCTTGCATGCTTCATGGTGGTACTCATACTTAAGGAATGCAAGTGTACAAATGACAAGAATGTAGCTCATAATCAACAGTAAAGTGACTTGAACTCTGACGATCACATGTCTATTCTTGAACAGTCTTGGTCCAGGAATTTTCTTCTAAACTATTTTTCTTTCTTCTGCTAATTCACTTGAGAGACTTGTTGAACAAACATTGTTTTCTTGTAAGTGTCGAGTATATCATCATAGATAAGAGGGCCTAAAAATCATCATGAAAGCTAAATGCAATGAGCTCTCGGCCTTTTACATCTTGTGTCCATGGCCATTCATTTGTGACATTAGCGCAGTGTTTTCTTTTAGATTGTCAATGCTTGGAGCAAATTTTTTTCTATTTATTGCTTTGTCCTCTCTCTCCATGCACTGGTGCTTCCGATGTGATTGCGCTCTTGTTCAACTATTTATGACCCAAAAATCTTGCTAGTTTCTTGGTTGTTACTTTTGTGAATGGTCGTTCAATTTGACTTCTCTTACAGGATTTTGGCACTGCAGAAGAGGATGCTTACAGAAGGGATTTAACTATAGACAGGTGTCTCTTCTGCTTTATGTAACTGATAAATTGCTCTTGAATCAAAATGTTAATTGCATCAGATTCTGTTTATCTCAAAACAATTCATTGATTACTTTTAGGCGGCGGTATTTGATCTTACACCTGTTAGTTAAATATATTTTGAATGTATCAAATCATTCTATTACTCTATAATTGATACATAACAAATTTTTCTGTTACCCTATCCAACCTTGTTTCCGGTTACTAATAGTGGAGATAGTCTGCTCTTCCGCGAAGTATATGTAGCTTGAAACTTACTGCCTGTTGATCATCTAATGCCAATTAGCTAGATGACAATTAAAGAGGAATTGCTGATCGTTTTGATGTTCTGGTCAGCTGGCAAGAAGTAATTAATGGAATGTACAGTCTTTCAAATCTTTATTTGGATACTTTTTTTTTAATAGCTAATAAAGTGGTTTAGCACCACATGCCTTTCGTTAATTTGTGAAATTTGTATGTTAACGAAGTTGGATTCTGAAGACTATAATCCAATCTCTATTTTAGACATTACCGGTCATCCAGACAACAGTTGCCTCTTTGTATGTTTAGAATATGAAGTTTGTTTATTTCAATCTGCTTCTGTACCTCAAACAGCTTGCTACTCTTATTTGTATGATTCCTCTCTATGTTGGTCCAGTTGTTTGATGACCTAAATTTTTATCTGACAGCATGTTTAACAATATCAACACCTGTTCAGTTGAAGATTTAACTGGGAGAGGTTAGAATAGATTTTTTGACTTGATTTTCTTTTTGTAAGACCTTCTTGGGGAATTATACTATATTAATATTTCTGCTATTTGAATTTTTGTTCACTCTACGGGGACTGATGATCTTAAATCAGGAAAAATTGTGACACCTCTAGCCCCAACGGAAACGCTTCTGGATGATCCTTTGTGTGTTCTTCGTGCTGTTTGCTTTGGTGCTGTTTTATTTAAATTTTGTTGAGCTTTTGTTTCGTGTGTTTATTTAGTTCTGGATTTTCTTATTCGGTGTGCCTGAGACCATTTATAATACGACCCATTGCTGTTTGTTTTTCAGTAGAACAAATGGATGTATCTTGTATATAAACATGGGAAGTTTTATTATCTATTCGTCAATGCCATAGCTTGTTGCCTATGGACTAATTGCATGAAATTGTGTAAGAGTTGCATTTGACAGTCTTGAGTAGACACGCATGCACCAAATGCAGTCTTCCTTCTAGTCTCGTCAATGCCATGGCTTGTTGCCTTTGGACTAGTTGCACGAAATTGAGTTAAGAGTTGCACGTGACAGTTTAAATACACATGCATGCACCATATGCTGTCTTCCTTCTAGTCAGATCCTTTTCCTGTACAAATGGATGTCTTACGTGGGTAAACATGTGACTGCATAGGTAGGTAAAAGGTTTTAATCAAGAAAGTAATGATTGCATGGAAGACATACCTACAATGGAGTGAGCTTGAACCATGAGCCTACCGTTTGTACTTAAGTATGATTCTTTTCTTTTGAAGACTCTTGGATCCTCTTGCATCCTCGCAATCCCTGAATTGGGAATGCTTAATGATTTTACTCTTAGATGAGCTTTGTAAACCTTGCATTTTCGCAGCTCATCCTGCAAAGAAGCTTTTTTCTTTTTTTTTTTCAATGTCCTGCCTTGTAATGAGGATGCTCATTTTTATTTAATTTGTACAAGAGTTTTGCAAGATCAAAAAGGAGCTTTCCGCTATTTTACTGTTGTTTGGTCATTCTTGTGCCTCCATGTTCATTTCAGGCGCAAGGTTCACATTTTCATTGGATGAAGAGCTGAAGAGAGCTGCCGCATTCAATGATGTCAAAGATGCACTTGCAGCTAAAATTAGTAGAGAGCGCATGGAGACAGAAGTATGCGTCTATAACATTCCTCTATTGGCTGCTTTATCTCATATAAATGTTTTTTTGGTGGAAGTCTTGTATATGTGGCCTTTATCTTTTCTCTCTAACATCTGTATATGATTTGTATCTTCCGTTTGAATTTTACTTCTCATTGATGAGATGCGATCAATGTTTTTCCCCTTCTCCGGTATGGCAGGTTGATCTGATGATATCTAGCAATGAACCAGTTAAAGCTATTTCTTACATCTATGAGTTGCAATTGTTTTGAATTGTCTTCAGTCTACCTCATGGACATGAATCGACATTGCCAGAAGAGTGCTATAGGTTGGTTTGTTGGATTGGGTCCACAACTGACCATTTCTCTGAAAAGTAATTCACGCCTATAATGTTAAAAACTGATGGTTTCGGACTCATGGAGTGACAATATATCGGGTGAGAAGTAAACTTTCTTGTAAAATATATGATTCTGTAATTAAGTGAATGTGAAATCACCAAAAAAATAAATGAGAAATAATAAAAGACCCAAAGATTTACGTGATTCAGTTCGAGTGTCAGTTCTTATACCAACAGGGAGAGCTAGTAGCAATAATCTGCTATAATCGAAGAATTAGAGTTATAATCAATCAACATGCTCAGGTATTTACCATGCCTAAAATAAACCTAGACCATGATATTAACGAATAAATAATTCATTTTGGATGTGAAAAATTTACAACATAAATTATACGCTTTGTTCACGACCAATTAGGAGCTCTCTTTAAAATGGCCGAAAATCAAGGACCTCGTTCGTTCTTGATTTCCTTTCTTTGCGGCATGGCTTTCCAAGATGCCACTGGGTAGCCATCAAATCCTTCCTTTTGACGTAAGTGTGTGCCCCTTTCTTTGGTGCGGCCAATCTGCTGTATTTTTAAAGTCCAACTCTTGGTATGGGTTAAACTTGCATATTGGTCGGATTTCGCCGTGTAAAAAGGTGTATTTTGACTAATGGAAATGCATATGCTTTTGAAGGTCTTCATTTCTTATTTAGGGTGTGTTTGTCTTTCGAAAAACAATTTCCGGGAAAACGTTTTCCTCATTTTCTAGCGTTTGGTTCATTTAGGAAAATAAGTCAATGGAAAATGTTTTCCTAGTCAACAGAAAATGTTTTCTTTCCAAAACTTAAATTCAGGAAAACGATTTCCCCTATGAAAGAACCGGAAAACGTTTTCCAAAATATTTTAAGGTCCTTGCTTGATGAAAAATTTATTACTAAAAAGAATTTCTAATTAAAAATTTTGAATTTGTTATTATTATATATTTTCTTTTCTTCCTTTTTTTTTTTTTTTGTTGTTTTCTCTTTTCTTTCTTTGCCTGTGAATGTAAACCCTAATCCTCCTCCCCTCTCTCCTTCTCCTTCGCCCCCTCCCTTTCATCACCGCCGCCTCCTCCAACCCTAGCCCCTCCTGCGCTCTCGTTGGCTTCGCTCCCTCCTTTTCCAAACATTTTTCAAAAACGTTACGTTTTTCGTGAAAGAAACACACCATTAGTTCAATCTAAAAGAGACTTTGCTTTTTGCACCCTAGGAGACGCTGGACGAAGGAGATCAGGCCGAGAAGATATCTTCATCAGTTACCATGCAAAAGACATGTCCAGTCAACCTATGCTGGATTACTTTTCCACAATGGTCGAAATTACCACGTGTCTTCTTATAAGGACAATGTGAGTGATCATCTCGTCAGTCCCTCGAGTCTCATCTTGATTCTCTCCCTATTAATTTATGATCCCTTAAATATATTAGATTTTGTTTTTGGCCCCCAGGAGACGCTGGTTTATTGGTCTTCCTCTCGTTGTCTTCCTCAAAGGAACGAACTTGCAAAAAAGCTCCTCAAGTTGCTGCCTCACCATTCATTTGGCAAGTGCTTAAATAATGTCGGCGGTCTCGACAGGGCACTTTCTTTCTATCCCGAGTGTGCCACCGATGTCAGTCACTCCAAAATGGTGGGACCATTTGCATTGCGCCATGTCTCATTATAAGTTTGTTCTCGCAATCGAGAACACTTGGACGGAAAGTTACGTGACAGAGAAGCTATTTTATGCTCTGGATGCCGGGGCAGTCCCCATCTATTTCGGTGCCCCCAACGTCATGGACTATGTCCCTCCGCATTCGATAATAGATGGGAACAAGTTTAGCTCCATGGAGGAATTGGCAACTTTTGTGAAGTCCCTCGCGAATGATCCGGTGGCGTACGCCGAATACCACGCATGGAGAAGATGTGGTGTATTAGGTAATTATGGAAACACACGTTCGGCAAGTCTCGACACCTTGCCGTGCCGGTTATGTGAGTTCATTAGCAAAAAAGGTGGCAGGAACGCGAGAGCTTTATGAAGAACTGATTCTTTTCGAACACCCGTTTTTTTTCCCTTATCATCCCATTGATGTGGGGTGTTTTATAAGTTTAGTCCATGGACATTGACATATATAAAGAGAGATGGATATACGAGGAGACGGTAGATTAGACATTGACGTAAACAGGCCACTAACAAAGTCATATTAATGAATACAAAGTCGCCATGATCTTTGTGTTTGGACTTCTCTCCAATCTTGTGAAAAGGCTTAGGATGGATTTAGGATTATTCATGTGACCCGTATGTGGGCATAAGAACGCCTCAAGTGCCATAACTTGGCACAAATGGACACTTAAGTGCCATAATTTACGAAAGTGCCACATTCGAAAAAAAACGGATCACTTAAGTGCCACTCCGGCCAAACTCTGTCCAAAAGGCTGACGTGGCTTTTTTCCAGCGAAGAAAGCCCAAAACGACGCCGTTTTGCATGCTAACGTGGCCAAATGATGCAAAAACAGCGTCGTTTTGGGTTGACGTGGTAAAAAAAAAAATTTAATTAATTAAATTTAAAATTAAATCTATTTAAAATATTTAAAAATAATAATTATAAATAAATAAATTAAATTAAAAAAAAAACAAAAAAACAAAAACCGGAAAGGTGGGGAGGTGTCGAGGGCCCTCGCCGCCGCCATCGCCGCCTCGCCGCCGCCGGAAGGGCAAGCGACGGCGCGGGAGGGTCGACCAGGGTCGCCGGCGAGGGCCGCGACCCTCACCCGGATCGGCTAGTGGCGAGGGCTCGCGGCCCTCGCCCCAGATCCGGCGAGGGTCGGCGGCCCTCGCCCATCCGGCGAGGGTCGGCGGCCCTTGCTCGGCCGGGTTAAAGGCCGCCGCCCGGGGCGACCCCCGCGGGTGGCGACCCTTGGCCCGGCCGGGCGAGGGCCGCCGACCCTCGCCGGATCTGGGCGAGGGCCGCAACCCTCGCCACCCGGTCGGGTCGTCGCCTGGCCCTTGGCCGGGCCGGCGACCCCGCGACCCTCCCCCCCGTCCCCAGCCCTTCTCGGTGGCGGCGGGGCGGCGACAAATGGTGGCCGAGGGCCCTTAGCCACCTCCCCACCTTTTCATTTCTCTCTCTTTTTTTTTTTTTTTTTTTTTTTTTTTTTTTTTTTTTTTAATTTATTTATTTATAATTATTATTTTTAAATATTTTAAATAAATTTAATTTTAAATTTAATTTAATTATTTTTTATATATTTTTTTAACCACGTAAGCAAAAACGACGTCGTTTTTACATTATTTGACCACGTCGGCATGCAAACGGCATCGTTTTGGGCTTGCTTCACGGAAAAAGCCACGTCGCCTTTTGGCCGGATTGGCACTCAAGTGATCCATTTTACTTCGATTTTGGCACTTAAGTGTACCTTTCGTAAGTTATGGCACTTAAGGGTGCGCATGGTAACGCTTCTTGGCTGGGGAAGAGTTTTTTTTTTTAATAGTTCTTTTCTATTTCTATTCCGGGGAACAATTTATGAGTAAAAGAACCCGTTTGGTAACTACACAAAATTTCTACTCTTAGAATAGAAAAATAATAGAAATGCGTTTGGTAACGCAACGATTCTTTTTGTATTTATTTGTATTTTATTATTTTTTGTATTTTTTGTATTTTATTTGTTTATTTATTTTTTATTCTTTTTTTGTATTTATTTGTTTTTTATTCTTTTTTTTTTATTTATTTGTTTTTTATGTGTTTTTTTATTTTCTTGCGTTTATTTTTTATTTGTATTTATTTTTTATTTGTATTTATTTTTTTTGTATTTATTTATTTTATTTGTTTTTGTATTTTTTTTTGTATTTGTTTTTTTGTTTTTTTGTATTTTATTTGTTTTTATTTGTATTTATTTGTTTTTTATTTGTTTTTTGTATTTATTTATTTTTTATTTTTGTTTATTTATTTGTTTTTTATGTGTTTTTTTATTTTCTTGCATTTGTTTTTTATTTGTATTTATTTATTATTTATTTTTTTTTTATTTTCTTGCGTTTTTTTATTTGTATTTATTTGTATTTATTTGTATTTTTTATTTGTATTTTTTTTGTATTTTTTTAGTTTTTGTATTTATTTGTTTTTTATTTGTTTATTTATTTATTTATTTTTTTATTCTTGCTCACGGTCGGCGGTGGCTCCGGGCGGTTGGAGGTGGCCACGGCAAGAGAGAAATAAAACAAAAATAAAAAAGAAAATTTGCTTATTTCTAGAAATTGTTCCCAGGACAAGAAGCAATTTTTTTTTGTTTCTCGTTTCTATTCCCGGGCTAACTTTTCTATTCCGGGGAATAGAAATCAACTTAGCGTTACCAAACGGGTTTTTCTTTTTTTTTGTTACGGGAATAAAAGAACAGAAATTAGGAGAAATGCAATGTTACCATGCAGACCCTAAGTGTCCCATTCTGCCAAGTTATGGCACTTGATCCGCACGTCCCCGTATGTGGTGAGAGTCGCACTGAGGGGGGGTTCTAGCCGTATGCGGTGAGAGTTGCACGGACGGTAAGGAGGGGAGTTCACGTTTATGTGGAGATGTATTCTGTTATCTCAATGGGTTGTACATTCATATCATGTACATCTACTTTTATGGGTTGATGCTGTGAAACAATTGAAAGAATTCCATCTTTTACTGGGCCCATTTTTCCACTAAACAGATATTAGTGACTATTTCGAGTGCATTTTTAGTACTCCACTTAAGTTTTTAAAGTTTACCTAGAAATTAAAAGGTTCAAAGAGGAACGTAGTTTATATTACACTACCGAAGCTTATTGCTATTTCTTTCTTGTTGACTTAGGCGATATTTGTTTAGGATCAAGTAAAGAGAAATAAATACTTTTTTTAATATTTCCATCGAATTTAAAATATTATCCAATTCTTTTTAAAAAAACTATGAAACAAATTGTATGTGAATCTAGGTGTAATATATTACTTGTGAAAGTTTTAGATGTTTGGAGATAAAAACATTTAAAACACGTTAACCGCAAAATTTAAATTATGCAAAAGGTAAAAAAGGTGAAAGGTCTATTTAGACACGCCCTTATGCGAGAGCTTTCTTATAAGTGCCCTCATTGATTGGAGTAGGATCTACAGTAGCAATTAGATGCTTAATATATGCTACTCCAAGTATTATTATCGAACCTTATTGAAAGTTGTTGAGAATTATCGAACCTTATTGAAAGTTGTTGAGAAATAGGAAAAACAACTTTTTGAGGGTTTTAGGACTTTTACTCCGTTCTCTTGAAAAGTTGTTGCCTTGTCGGTAGACAACACTTGCATACATCTAATTGTTATGAATACAAGATAATAGTACAAATGGACTCTTAACTTTGGTCAAATATGTAATGTTTTCAATGAATTTTTAATTTGTGCAATGTGGTCTCTGAATTTTGATTCAATAAACGATGTTGTCCCAAACTTTTAATTTGTTTAATGTGGTTTTTTATTATCAGTAAATGTTTAAATGTAATTTCTAGACTACATGAAAATGTCGAAAGATTGAAAGACCATATTGAACATTAGACCGTAGTGTAGAAACCACGTTAAATAAATTAAAAGATCAAGGATAGCATTACACATTAGATCAAAGTTTGGGGATCACAATAAATAAATTATAAAATTGTGCATTAGACAGAAAGTTCTATGACATTTGTGTCATTTTCCTTTATGAATATCGTGAAATTCTTATTACACTTTAGATGGTTACTATCACGAGAGATCATCCCCTTTTTTTTTGGGAACGAGATGAAACGACTCGGTAGGCATCTACTTGTTCTTTTTTTTTTGTCTCTTCTCTTCTTTTTCTGAAGATTCGATTTGCCATATGCTAATCCGCCAAATTGATAGCTCTTCCCTTTCTTAAGTAGAACATCTTTCAAGATAGGTTATTCACATTTCATTTGATGGTAAGAGGGAATTGAAAGTTAAGTAGTGGTCTTCCTTTGGGTTCACAACTGACCCATTTTCAAAGAGCAATTCACACGAGACAAAAGACGTGCAATAGGCATCCACATGTTATTTCTTGGTCTTTTCTCTTGTTTTTTTAAAGCAAGATCTGATTCGCCATCTATTAATCCACTAAATTGATAGCTCTTCCCTTTCTTGAGCAGACGACCTTTCAAGATGGGTTATTCACATTTCATTTGATGGTAAAAGGGAATTGAAAGCTAAGCAATGGTCTTCCTTTGGGTTCACAACTGACCATTTCTTGAAGCGCAATTGACATGAGTCAAAAGACCCACGGTAGGCATCCGCCCGTTCTTTCTTCGTCTCTTCTCTTCTTTTTCTGAAGCAAGATATGATTTGCCATATGTTAATCCCCCAAATCGATAACTCTTTCTTTTCTTGAGCAATTCCTTTGGGTTCAAAATTGACCCTTTCTCAAAAAGCAATTCACACCTATAATGTTGAAAACCGATTGTTTAGGACCCATGAAGTGACTGTATATCATATGAGAAGTAAACCTTGTTGTAAAATTAATGAATGTGGAAGCTAATCAAGATCTTGCTGTTAAGTCATTGCGCAATCACAGGAGAAATATATGAGGAATAATAAAGGACCCAAAGATTTATGTGGATTGAAAGCGAAATCAACAAAGAAATAAATGAGGAACAATAAATGACCCCAAAGATTTACGTGGATTGAATGTGAAATCAACAAAGAAATAAATAACCACTGGGATTCGCCCCAGTGGCCACCCTTCCAACATGGAAGGGGGAGGTGAGGGGTTCAAATCCCCACCTTCTCAGGGGGATGGGGTGGGGACGCGTAAGTTTCAAGAGTGGGTTTCGACTCCCACGCCCTGCAAGAAGCATGGCAAAAGTCTGAGAGTGAGTGTAGAATAGGAATAGAGTAGGACCGATCAAAAAAAAAAAAACAAAGAAATAAATGAGGAGCAATAAAGGACCCCAAAAATTTACTCGATTCATTCTTTGTATCGGTAGCTACATTTACGAGGAGAGCCAGTAGCAAAAATTTACTATAATTGGAGAATTGGAGTTACAATTGCTTAACTTGGTCAAGCGTTTCACATGTCTAAATCAAACCCAAACCCGGGGTATTAACAAATAAGTAACTCATTTTAGATGTAAATAACTCAAAGCACAAATTACATGCTTTAATCGCGACCAAATAGGAGCTCTCTTTGAAGCGGCCGAAAATCAAGGACCTCATTTGCTCTTGATTTCCTTTCTTTGTGGCAGGGCTTTCTAGTTGTTGTGAATATTAAATTAGACAAGTATGTGAATGCCCCTTTCTTTGGTTTGGCCAATTTGCAGTACTTTTTGAGTTCGACTCTTGGTCTTGGTCTTGGTTAAACTTGCAAATTTATCCAATCGGGTTGGGTTTTGCCGTGTAAGAGGGTGTCTTTTGGTCAATGGAAACGCATATGCTTTTGAAGGTCTTCATTTGTTAATCAATTCAATCTGGAAGAGAGTTAGCTTGCAACTTGTTAGGACATAGAACCTAGTCATGACTGGAAAAGCATACGGTGATTATGTTCCTATTTTTCTATGCCCAACTCCCAGTATGGATGAGTTCAAAATAAAGATTTATCTTCTTTTATTTTTTTTTGGTCGAGTGCTTCTCGTGAACCATAGCAATCCAGCGTAAAGAAGGTGTCTTTTAGAGTCCAAATCTTGGTCTTGGTCTTGGTCTTGGTTAAATTTGCAAATTTATCCAATCGAGTTGGGTTTTGCCGTGTAAGAAGGTGTCTTTTGATCAATGGAAACGCATATGCTTTTTAAGGTCTTCATTTCTTATTCAATGCAATTTGGAAGAGACTTTGCTTTCAACTTGTTAGGACATAGAATCCGGTCACAATTGGAAAAGCATATGGCGAATGTGTTCCTGTTTTTCTATGCCCAACTACCAGTATGGACGGGTTCAAAATAAAGATTTATATTATTAGTTTTTTTTGTCGAGTGCTACTCGTGAACCATAGCAGTCCAGCGTGAAGACTTTTTCATCAGCTTGGTTTTTTTTTTTTTTTTTTTTTTAAATTATTATTATTATTGGTGCTTTCCAATAATAATGCTACTGACTAGGCTCTTTCACTAAGGTGTGACACATGGACATTGCAATGAAGCTTGAAATAAGCCAAATAAGCACATGGAAGCCGTCCCTTGAAGCTTGTTTTCGTTCGGTTCAGCTCCGATTTTGCACAATTGAGCTTACCAATTTTCTTGGAAATACTCAATCATATCCTATTTTCATGTAATGCGGTGGCCATTCTAGCTCGTTTTACTTTGCTTCGGTCCATAAGAACCATCGGCCTCATATTTGTGCCTGCTAAACTCTTTTTTGATCCCATCCATCTATATGTGCATATATGATTGAAATGCCGATATGTGACCCTAGACAAAGAGAGTAGGCAGTTCTAGCTATTGCAAATTGTTTTTCCCTATTGCTTTCGACTATTTTCTCATGAAATTTTGACTTTTTTTTTTTTTTTTAAATCACTTCGCCATGTTGTCATATTTAGGTCCCCCAATAAAAGGCGAGAAGAAATTGCCCTGCTGTCTAGACATTTGTTGTGGAATAGGAAACAGTTATTTGTGAAATCCTCAAGTTTAACTGCATCAATTTCTGTGGCAGATTGTTTTTATTCCTAGTCGGATGGTTCATGCTTTTACATTTATAGATTCTTCATGTCCCACTTGTGTCACTGTTTGTCTTGATCGTTTTTGGTTGCTGGTAATAATCACTCTACTTAAATTATTTCATTGGCAGTAGTCTTCCTTTGGCTTCGCAACTAATCCTTTCTCAAAGAACAATTCACACGAGACGAAAGATTCGCGGTAGACATCCACTTGTTATTTCTTCATCTCATCTTCTTTTTCTAAAGCAAGATCCGATTTGCCATATGTTATCGATAACTCTTCCCTTTCTTGAGTAGAAGACCTTTCAAGACGGGTTATTCACACTTCATTTGATGGTAAGAAGGAATTGAAAGCTAAGCAATGATCTTCCGATGGGTTCACCACTCACCCTTTCCTAAAGAGCAAATCACATGAGATGAAAGACCTGCAATAGGCATCCGCCATTTCATTTGATTTGCCATCTGTTAATCACCCAAATCAATAGCTCTTCCATTTCGTGTGCAGTTCCTTTGGGTTCTTGACTGACCCTTTCTCAAAAAGCAATTCACACCTTTAATATTGAAAACCTATGGTCTAGGACCCACGAAGTGACAATATATCAGATGAGAAGTAAACATTTTTGTAAAATTAATGAATGCAGAAGCTAATCACAATCTTACTGTTAGATGAATGCGAGATCACCGAAGAAACAAACAAGGAATAATAAAGGACTCCAAAGATTTATGTAAATTTAATGCGAAATCACCTAATAAATAGATGGGGAACAATAAAGGACCTTGCAGATTTATGTGATTCTGAAACCTAGTGTTAGCATCCACGTCCATGGGAAGAGCCAATATAAAAAATCTACTATAATCGGCGAATCGAAGTTACAATCACTCAACGCACTTGGGTGTTTCCCATACCTAAATTAAACCCAAACCCAAGGTATTAACAAATAAACAACACATTTTGGACGTAAAAAATTCAAAACACAAATGACATGCTTTGCCCGCAACCAAATAGGAGGTCTCTTTGAAACGGCCGAAAATCAAGGACCTCGTTTGTTTTTGATTTCCTTTATTTGTGGCATGCATGGCTTTCCAGTTTTTGTGAATATAAAATTAGACAAGCATATGCATCCCCCTTTCTTTGGTTCAACCAATCTGCGTTACTTTTAAAGTCCAACTCTTGGTCCAGGTCAAACTCGCATACTTATCCAACCGGGTTGGGTTTCGCCGTGTAAGAAGGTGTCTTGATCAGTGGAAAAGTATATGCTTTTGATGGAGGTGTCTTGATCAATGGAAAAGTATATGCTTTTGATGGTCTTCATTTCTTATTTAGTTCAATCTGGATTCAATTGCGATTTGTTAGGACATAGAATCCGCTCACAATGGAAAAGCTTATGGCAATTATGTTCCTGTTTTTCTATGCCCATCTCCCATTATGGATGAGTTTAGCAATGCAAACCAATAAGACGGATCGGCTCGCTTTAATCTACTTCAGAGACAGTGTGGATGAGGATCCGCTCGGAGTCCTAAGCTCGTGGAATGACTCTTCTCATCATTGTGAGTGGCAAGGTGTTGTATGTGGTGGACGACATCCTGAAAGGGTCGTGTCCCTTGTCCTAAGGTCGAAAGGCTTGGGTGGTCTTCTATTGCCTCATGTCGGAAACCTCTCTTTCCTAAGAAGCCTCGTTCTACTGAACAATAGTTTTCGTGGGGAAATTCCACAAAGCATTGGCCATTTGTTTCGCCTTCGCCATCTCATTCTTAGTAACAACTCTTTCGGTGGACTGGTGCCCACCAATCTTTCTCAGTGCTCAAACCTTGAGATTTTGAATCTCGTGGATAACCAACTTGTGGGCAAAATTCCTGATGAGCTCGGCTCTTTGTCAAAGCTTCAACATTTTAGTTTGTCTAAAAACAGGCTTAAAGGATCTATTCCTCATTCTATTGGAAATCTCTCCCAACTTTCCACTCTTTCCATCGCATTTAATGGGTTGCAAGAAGAGATTCCCGAGACATTGTCCAAGCTTCGTGGTTTGATGTATTTTCAATTGGCGTTTAACCAACTCACTGACGAGATCCCTCCAACAATCTTCAACATCTCTAGCATTATCTATTTCAGTGTCGGTGACAATCAATTGAGAGGGAGCATTTCCCCTTATATTGGTGATACTCTTCCTTCTCTCACTCTTCTTAATTTTAATAGTAATTTGTTTACTGGTGTTATACCTCCATCCTTATCGAATGCCTCCGGCCTTCAGTACATCAACTTTCAAAATAACAATTTTCATGAATCGATGCCCGCACATCTTGGAAGGCTAAAAGCTTTGGAAGTATTGCTCCTTGCTTCTAACTGGTTGCGAGATGATTTCAGTTTCATTACCTCATTGACTAATTGTTCAAAGCTGGGAATTATTCAGGTGGAACTCAATTTTCTTGAAGGTCCATTGCCGGAATCCATCGGTAATCTTTCCAATAGTGTTAGAGTAATTTCTATGTCTTACAACCCGATTTACGGATCCATTCCTCCAGGAATTGTCAATCTCCTCAACCTGTCCTTTCTTGGCTTATTAAACAATTCGCTTGGTGGTCATGTTCCTTCTTCTATTGGAGCGCTCCATA